>JACXSJ010001253.1:32494-64576 GCA_014851325.1 Pentalonia nigronervosa | reverse complement strand
TGGGTATCAGGCACCGGCCGGCGACTGTGATGATCAGCTGCTCGTCGCCGTCGACCAGTTGCCGGTCGGCGACGGTCAGCGGTTCGCCCGTGTTCGCGTCGGTCACCCGGACGCCCGTCACGCGGACGTCTTTGGCGTTCAGCACGATCCGGCACAGTTTGGGCGACACGGACGTGACGATCGCGATCTCCACGCCGCCCGAGTACGACAGCCTGTCCAGGTCGGTGTCCACGCGCAGCGCGTACGACACGGGCGTCACGCCGCCCGGCAACCTGTACACGCCCGCGGTACCGTTGGCGGCCGGCGCGGGCCCTGCCGAATCGAACCCTACCGCCGCCGCTTTAAACCCGTCGGCCACGTCTGAGTGGTACGACGCGGACAAGTCGTTCGACTGGCCGGCCGCGTCGCGCCGGTGCCGCGGCACCACCGCGGCGAAGAACAAAACGAACGTGACGAACGCGTAACGGACCATCGTCGAGCCTCGACTGATGGCCGACGCCCCGTCACCTCGGCGCGCAGATCTCGCCGCCAAAGATAACGATAATCCGGCGCGTTCGCGGATTATTATAATACCTCGGTGATATAATACAGCGACGGCACGTTGTGCTTACATGTCGCCACGTTACGATATTATTATCGTTACTTTGTGATTTGTTTACGACGACACACGATATACACATCGACACGGCGTGCTGCGCTGCTCGTGCGCCGCGACCGCTGGTTGGCGGCCCAAAGATCAATTCTAATTAAACCGGTCGCCGCGCAAATCGAAGTAACGGTTCGGAAAACGAATAAATAGGCCGTGGCGGATAAAACTGTTGGATTAGAATGCCTATGCGGTTGGGTTATGATACGCTCGAAAACCGTGAATTTTCCAGACGAATCCAAACTAGCATTCCGTGTAGTGTTTTATGCGCTCGTAGTAATGTAAAACGACTTCGGGATAGCTAAAAGATAAACGCGCGTTAAAATCACGGCCGTGATTTACTTACACGTTTAATTGTACATTTTGACTACATTTTATGGTACGATATGTCCAGTGTTGGCGAAATCGACACGCAACCCTTATAAAGAATAACAATTACGAGTTGAATACTATTATGATAGAGTATATAAATCGTCGACAATTGTCGAACCGCGGCTAAATAACTATGTATTTGAATATAAAACAATCACAAATATCACATTAATTTTTACTTTTTATTCTTCGTGGTTTATCGTTCTATACTATAAACTAACTTTTTCATTTTTTTTAATTATAGTTATGTGTTAATTTTTCATTTTTAATGTAAACAAAAGGTTGTTTCACTACATCTGCGTTTAATATCATTTCTGACTGACGCCACCCCCAAATTGAGAAACGATGTATAAGAACACTATAATTCGTGGGGCCACATGAGGTGTCTTCGGAATATTTGCTCATTGTGAAATATAACAAAGATTATATTTTCGACTTCGAAAAATATTAACTATTATTACTATATTCTGGCTATCTAATAAATCATTATAATAATTTTTAAAACCGTACTTTATTTATGAAAAAATGTCATTGACAAATATAAACACGATGAAACACTTTGTATAACCGTACATCAAACCTAATCCGACAAAAATTATTGGCGATATTCGTGTCAATGAAAATAGAACAACAAGCTTTATGCACACACTCAAAGATAAAGCGTTGGATAAAATCAACTAGGTACTCAAATTTTAACATTTTATAGTTTTATAGCTCTTAAATTATATTATATTATAAAGCATATCGTTTGTCATAACACGAGTACGTTTCTGAGTACTATACAGTAACTAGATGAGAAATTAAACAATTTACACTTGTTTTAGAACTCAAAATCAAAGATATCAAAACGAATTCAATCAAATTATATAATATGTGATTTATTATTATTATTCACTCGATTTATTCAAAATATGGCACATATAAGTTGAGCAAAATCCTTAAAACCTATTATTTTTATTTTTAAATCCCGTCTTCTTAAATATAAAATCAAAATTCCTGTTAAATATATTTTAATTATGAAAAAAATGTTGTGTTTATTGGAAACAAGCAACTTAAAGTCACGCCTAATCCGCGTTGATCAGACGTATAATATTATCTCTGATTTGTCGCAAATCAATCGCCTATAGATATAATGCCATCTACAGTGGTAAAATATGAAGCGTTATAATACGTTGGTACAAAAATTATTATCGTATGCGAAACGGCTTTATGCCTCAACGTATTAAACGTTTACAGATCGTTAAGCCCATTTTTTTGCATCAAATGTGTTGTCATTTTTCAATCGACAGATATTCCAATACACCGCAGGGTTTGATCGGTTTTTTGCACCTATAAGATCACAACAAAATATGTCGACGACGCAGCTATATGTTTACAAAATTAATTTGTCTACAGTTATGCGCACTTATAATAACGGGAAGATTGGAATAGGATGGATTTTGCCACACTCATAAAAACTATCACACTGCTATGATAATATATAATCCTTATGATATAATTAATATAGGTATTATAGACAGTAGCTAATCGTCGAGACTATCTTTAGTAAAATAGTAAGTAATTATAGGTACCTACGCACATAAAAAACTTAAAATATTAGTAGTAATCTCAGAACTAATTAAATCTAAACTGACAATCATTGTAATATACTTACGCCGTGGATTTTTTCATGATATTGAAATATAAACGCATAATAAATATACTAACATAATATTTGAAGACCGTAAAAGTTTTTTTTAAAAATAGCTTTTATGCGATAGTTAAAAAACGATATTCATCATTAAAGTGCATACGAACCTACGGTTAGCATCGGACTCGCGAGTTTTTGTGGGTTATTTTTAACAACAGCCTTTAATTTATTTTTTCCTCAAAACGTTCGTCAAAAAATTAAATGACGGCTCGTTTTTAAAACTAAGAAAACGCGTTTCTGGCCCCTTCACTTTAGCACTTAAAAACGCCCAGGTGTTTCGTTTCGAAAACCATCGGAAAAATATAAGTAAGAGAAAAAGAAATACGGTTACAGAGTGTGGTGGTGACCAGGTGGTGGAGAGAAGTGTAAAAAATACTCGTCGTCAAATATGACGTTCCTGACAGCAGTTCGCCCTCGCTAAAATGATATTTCTAACATAAACAAGGCACTAAACGAAAACATTTTTGGACGCCCAACTCTTTCATTCGTATTGTGTAAAACACTTCCTGGTTTGGGCGTGACCTTAGAAAATACATCGTATATACATGCATTTACCTTCTTCCCCGTTTTTCTGTCCTATATTAAACGCTACTTCCTATTATTTTCGATGAAATAAAAATGCATACATAATAAGTAAAACAAAACTCTAATGTTTTCCGTTTGAAACTGTTTGTCGTCAAAGGATGAAATAAAATAAAATGACAAACCGTTTAATCGATCGTCCGATTATATATTATATTATTGTTAATACGCTCTTGTGGAGTTTCCCTTCCTCGGAGACAACGGTTCGCCCGTAAACGAAAAATCCATTTACACAATTTTTGTTGTCTTTGATTTTTGGTCTATAACAATATACCTCACTAATGTAGGTACACCATATTATCGTTATGCAATGGTGGTAAATTAACTAATATATTATTACATAATATCTTATATACCTACTGCAGGTCACGCGTGTACGATTTAAGTCGTATTACGGACGACGACGTCTAAAACGTTAAATAATGGTAAGAACAGTAAAATAACATGATTTACTGGTTAATAATGAATAATGATAATTAAAACAGTGAACTCGTAAAATCGCGTGCAAGACAATTTATTATACGCGCACTTACGACAGCAATAGGTACAATGCAATATTATGATGATTTACCTATGTGACGGACGACCAGTTCTGTGCGTATATAATATACATATATAAGTGCCTACATCGTACAACTTATACTAGTTATACTCAGTACATGCACTATAGGTAAATATTATTGGTTCGAAATTCGATTTTAATGTAGTATCAAAACCCTCGAAGCATTCTACGTGGGAATATGAATTACCGAAAACGTAAAATATAACATAAAAGTAGTATTATATAATTTTATTTTTAAAAATGTTGTGTTATTTTTTTAATTTATATTGATGAAAAAAATAAAAATACATTAATTTACCAAGAAAATAATTTGTTATTGATAAAATAAAGTATACGGTTGTTTGTATACATATAATTATCTAATATAATAATAATATATAATATACATAACCATACGAAGTAAATCATGTTTTCGGGAGCCGAAATGCGAAATTGAATGAAGATAAACGTTTCTCATCAAACGTCGAATGTCTCAAGGAGTAGTAGAGATACATCAATATCACACCTCCGTGATACAGGAAACACGCATAGCTATAATTCTGAAAATTACCTAATGAAATGTATAGTGATTTTTAAGCCACTTTGACTACTACAAACATCAAATTTAAAATCTCGAAGTCATATTTCTATTATTGTTATTGTTAAAACCAAGTGTCTACTTATACGTATTTGTTTCAAACCGTTTCGCCATAAATCGTACTGTTGTTTCGTAGTTTTTTTGCAATTTTCCTGAAAACTGATGTGAACGAGAACCTTTCTAATGATATGTACCATCTGTGTCCGATTTCCAAAGGATAGATGGGACTAAAATAAAAACTTTTGAGCACATTCTTTTTTCACTGGTAAAAGTGTTCGAGGACACAAAAACAAAAAATAAAATAAATAATAAAAAAAAATAACACAACATCGTAAAACCGATATCATATTTTCTTCGTGAACTCAAAACGACGTTAGATCTATGATCGTAAAATAAATATATAATGTTATTATTATATAACACATCATGAAAATAATAAGACCTGCGTTATCGCAGTCGACCGAAAATCGAAAAAATGTAATGTACCACAATACTACGACTACACTATAAATAATGCATTTTACAGGTCTTACTACGGATTCAAGCGTTCAAGACAATATGTTGGGCAAAATATTATAATTTAAATGTATCAATATTATATCTATAATTTTAAATTAACAAATTTCATAACATCCATTGAACTGTACATTTGTATTATGGTAAAAACTAGTTGGTGAAATTAATCACAATTAAAATTTAATCTGCATTGCTCTGAATTAATTTTGTTTTTTTGTAATTTTGAATCTTTTAAAAATTATAGAAAACATATTGAATTATTTTTTTTCTTTTAAATAAATTTCAGCTGCATAGGTCATTATGACTAATGACTACTAACTATACAATGACTCATTAGTTATGTACAATTTATTACTTAAACTCATTTGTTCTTTTTTTTTTTAATAACATTCTTTAATTTTTCTTAAGACTAATAATAAGTTTAAATTGTATCCTGGCTATTGGATCCTAGCACTGCGTCTAAGGTGTTGGGTATTTTGTATTCTTCGAGTTCTTATTTGTATTTGCACGACATTCCGTTAGAAACCAGTAGATGATTGACCGTTAATGTTACTCTGCGGGTTTCCCACATTGGTGGATCAACTTTTTTGTCATTATTATATTATAATAAGTATAATACATAAATGACCAATATACGTATTGCCAAATTCTGCAATTAATTCTAAATAACTTTATAATGATCTAAATAATAGTGAATATCCTAATTAAATTTAAACATTGATTGATCGATGAGATTTTTTTATGCCAAACTCTAGTTTGAGACAGTAATAACACACGGCGCAAAAGCCTAGCTCAAACTCGGTAGATCTGTAATTGCTGTAAAAATGCACGATATACTTTTCCCTAGTGTGCAGGAAATTGAACGTGAATTCAATAGAAATAATAAATCAGCACGTTTATTAAAAAAATTTCAAATTACTTTTATTTTTTTATTATTATTTTTTTTTTATACCAATTCTCATATTATTAACACTGTACCAAAAAGGTTGTTTACGCAAGTGAAAAACTGACGTCCAACCATTTCCGAGAAACATTTATACTTTGAATTTAGATTCATAGAGTTCCATTGAATTATTCAATCGTTACGTTCGCGGAACGGTTGCTACAAGTCTCCAATACCAATTTGTACTCGTATTTTCTCGCTTTCTTCACCAATGTTTTTTCGTATATAAAGAGCACTTTGAAAGTTTCATATACGTCATTTTTTTCGTCACTGCTGTAGATCAAAGTTTGGTAACGGGTAATTTTCCCAATTTTCTGGAAAACTGTGAAAACATCCGAAAATGTACTATCATAACGCGCAACAGAACACGAGAGACGCGGTCCAAGAAAACTTTTCCCATTATTTTACAACTTTTTAATAATTTTTAGACACGCGATTTTCGACGATTATTTATTTATTTCGGTAGGTATCTACCCACTTTATGGGCGTGATAATTTTTTTTAAAAATGCTGAACATATTATATTTTGAGCTTTTAAGCATGTACAGAATGTTAAATATGTATTGGTTGCTTATATTGTTTTTATCCAGTAGGCAGCTAAAGCTTTAATTAAGTGACAAAATATGTGTCCTGTGAAATGTCAAAATATATTTGGATAAATGTGAACAATATTATATGCTATATAACTATCTTTTGAAATACAATAATTGAATTTATCGAAATATGTTACATTTGTGTTGTACAAAAAAAAAAAATAAAATAAAAATAATAATAATAATAATAATACTATATATTTATTTGTATTGATTTAAAAATATATGGCATTTTTTGCGTCAAATGAGAAGCGTTTCAATATAGATAAAGAAGTCTTCCATAATTGTATGATTATTGCATGACATAATATTCCATAAGCAATCGTGTTGACAATTTAATTAATAGTTATAACAATTATTATAGTTATATAGTGACATTATAACTCTGATCTACTTAGCTTCGGGTATACGACGTTCAAAGGTCGGCCAAGTCGTCTAGTCTTCGTTCGTTCGGCTTTAAATTATTTATCGATGCAAATTGGAGGTAAAAGTGCGGTGTTGCGCCATCATACTCCTACTGGGTAGGTGGTTAATCTGACGACTTGCATCGGTTAAAAATGTATGTGTGAATTGTATGCTATAAAGTATAACAATTTGTGTATATGTAACAGAAGAGCGTTATACGCCTTTTAATACAAGGTATTGGTATATAATAATATATACATATAAATAATAATTATAAAAATATAAAGATAATATATTGTGTTGTTATTACGCTAACAAATTTATATGATACGACCGTGCGGGAGATAGTAGACTAATATCAGCGAGCGGCGGCTTTGATAACGAGTTAGCGACGCCGGCGTTGATAGGTACAGGAACAGCAATTTCAATGTAATATATACTTAAGTGTATATATTGCCAATCAACACTAATTAGACTAGCCGTTTATTATGGCAGTAATAAATAGCGGCAGCGATGGCACGACGAATAGTAACGTACGTTGTTGACACAGAACAGTGGCTGCGACAGCACGACGGACAACAGCGAGCGGGACAAACGACACAACCGGCGGATACAACGAACAGTATCGGTACACGAATAATATCGACGTACAAAATGGCATGAAGGAAGAAATAAATTCTCAGGTCTCGCGGTATTACGACGGGAGACCAGCCAGGTGACGGCAGCAAAGGTGTCATAGACACGTACGGTACGACAACAGGCGCAATACTAATTTCAGACCGGAAAGCGGGACAATGGGTCGTGGGAGATTAAAGTCCGCAGATAAAACGATTGTACCCATACGTGTAAGAGCCCGGTCAATATCCGCGATTATTGACGCTTATCTCCAACATGCGGTCTAAAATATTAAGTTACAGCCTACCATAATTTTAAAATTGCTGTTTTTATAATTTTGATTTTGTGCCGGTATAATAGCTATTATTTATAGTACTGTGAGAAGTTCTGATATATCAAGGTATTTGTTGAAATCTTCATAATTCTGACTGAAAAATGATACAGGAATGTCGAGGAAAGAGTTTCTGAGGGCGATGAAGTCGAAGTTGTAGTTCTCATCACTATTATTTTTATGGAAAAAGTGTTCAAATGATTCGGTAGCATTTTGTGTTGATATTATTTCTTTTTTTGACTGTATAGAAGAATGTCAGGGATGGAGTTATAATAGTTGCTTCTAATGGAATCTATTTTCTTCTATTTGATATTTGAAGGGATTTTATGTTTTATAGTTAAAGTAAAGTTTTGCCAACATAGAGTTTTGCTTTTTTTGATAAAACACGCTATAACTCTGTTTTTTCACTGTATGTGATCTATGGAAGATTTAGTTTTTTTTTATAATGGTTAACACCTTTTTATAAGTTTTAATAGCCTCTTGGCATTCTTTATTCAACCATAGGATAGTTTAAGTAATGTTTTGGTATTATTTTAGTCCGATTAATAAGATAACTGCTTCGAAGATGATGTCTTGAATTTTGTAACTATTGAGTCTATTTCAGATTGGTTAACCTTTGTATTTAAATTAAATAATATAAAATAATTTGGGTTAGTTCATATTCAATTTTTTTCCGAAAAGAGGTCTCGGTTTGCATTTTTAAAATTCCATTTTATGGAGGGTTTTTTTGAATTAAAATAGTAAAAGCCCTGGACCCGATAATATTCCCAATATTTTTATAAAAAATCTTCTACTAATAGGGCTGAAAACCCTCCTCCAAATATACAATATCATATGGACCCAGGAGATTTTTTCAAACCAATGGCGCATCGCAAATATAATACCCACCCCCAAATCTAATAAAAGCAAATTCGACATTGAAAACTATAGACCGATATCATTAATTAATACTCTAAGCAAACTTATTGAAAAAATAATAAACAAACGCTTAATTTAGATCCTAGAATCATCCAAATTTCTTTCCAAAGAACAATGCGGCTTAAGGAAAAACCACTCAGCAATAGACGCTTTATCTACGTTGCACACGGACATTTGCTCAGAGTTCAGACGCAACGAATATCTTATCACAATATCATTGAATATTTCTAAAGCGTATGGCACTGTCTGGAAAAAAGACTACTAACAAAACTCCACTCATGGAAAATTAACGGCAACCTTCTCAGCTTTATAAAAAAACTCCCCAACAGACCGAAAATTTAGTGTAAAAATCTACGATAAGATCTCATCAACACACATCATTGAAAATGGACTCCCACAAGGATCTGTACTCAGTGTCACATTTTTTCTGGTAGCTATAAATTACATGTGCAAAAACCTACCCAATCCTGTTAAATTTATTCTCTTCGCTGACTGCAACATTTATTGTAACGGATTACAAATCAAAACAACCACCCATTTTCTTCAACAAACACTTGACTCTCTTTCCAAAAAATCTTCAAAAACCAGTTTCAGCTTCTCTCCCACAAATACTCGGTGTATTATTTTCAATAAGAAAACGAATGATCTCCAGCCAACAATAAATTTCTTGAATACAAAACTTTCTTTTGCAAACAGTATCCGCATTCTTGGCCTCATTTTCGACAACAAATTTACCTGGCGACCACACCTGAAAAAAACTAAAAACTGAATGTCAATCAAGATACTTGGAAATAACTCTTGGGGATCTGATACAAAGTACCTTATTAAAATCTACAAACCACTTATAATTTCATCAATTGTTTATAGAAATATCATCTATAATTCATCAAAAAAAAAAAACTTAAGTACTTTGGATTTTATCCATAACCAAGGTATACGTTTAGCCATAGGAGCCTTCAAGAGGAGCCCTGTTAATAGTATACTCTTTTACGCAGGAGAACTCTCTAGGATATAGACGCCATAATCATATTCTAAATTATGTGAATAAAATTAAGAATCTGACTGATCACATCATCAAAAATATTATCCACAACCCTCTACCCACCAATCACCAATCTATTGTCCTCCTGAAGCACAATATTCAAAAGCTTTAAAATAATCAGTGAAAACCTTGATCATAGTCACTAAACAAAATTCAGTCATCTCCCTCTCCTTGACTCTTGTCATCAAAAATCAATATCCGACATACCGAATACTACAAACATTATACAAACAATTTAATTATACACAATCATTTTTGGAAATAATATCTCAACAATACCTGGAATATTCACAAATATACACTGATGCTTTTAAAAATAAAAATGGCGTAGGTTTTTCAGTAATCACGGATCATGAAAACCATCTTTTCAACTACTGCCCTACTCTAGTATATATACAGCGGAAACCTATGCTATCTATGAAACACTTAAAATCATTTTACTTTCTAACCTAATAAACAGCAACATCATTATCAGCGACTCTTTGAGCGCTCTCTCATCAATCTCAAACCCCTACCCAAAAAAATGAGCTTGTCCAACACATTCAGAAATTTATATCGGAAATAAAAAACCCAATATTTTTTTTGTGGGTCCCCTCACATATCGGGATACCTGGAAATGAAAAAGCAGACATGACAACCTATGAAGCCACCAGATCTCCACCAAAAATAGCTATTATTAACAAGATTTAATAATCAAATTCAATGAATTAATAGTAAAGTACTAAGATACCTACTTCATATATTTTTAATAAACCTATATTATAACTAATTATTTATTTTAACATTTAAAATTAAATTTCAATTTTGCCACAAAAAATCAAAATAAAACTATTTCTAATTTATTTTATTTTCTAGTTAAATTTACATATTTTAGTATTTATAGACATATTATAAATTTTATCTTACCTATATTCATTAGTTTATTTGATTGTATTTTAATGTAATTTAACAAACCATGTATGTTGTAGATACTATATAAATGAACCTACAACAATGGTATAGCCAAATTGCCTATCCACAACACCGTGTTACTATAATTTTATTAATAAAAATATACACTAAAAAATTATCGAGAAAAATGAAAAAGTCAAATTTTACGCATGTATTGTATATGCTTAAGTTAGTTATCCTCAATAAAAGCATTTAATTGGGGAGGAATAACAAAAAAACCTATACAATTTAAAAAATATTAAATTGAAATTTTAAATTTGTCAAACCGAATCAATAATTTATTATTAATTTCAAATGTAGACTTTTTTCTTAGTCTTAGATATTAATATAATGTAATATTGCTATTAATGTAAAAGTTCTCTACTAAGAATAGAGTAGTTCATGTCGTCTGTTGAAATACCAAAGGTGTCTATTACAAAATGATTTATCTGTAAGCTTGACCTCTGCAGTAGACTGCGATCGATGTCAAACGCCTGAATATTTAGTATTATTGTCATGGTATTAAATTTTATAAGTTACAAACAACAAAAGTGAGAAATTTATCGTTGACATTAGTTAATATGAAATTAGAAAATATCATCGAAACGTTATGATTGGCTATAGTTTTATGATATACCTACATTGAAACCTCAACATTTCGAGCCAATAATACAATCGTTTTTATTATATAATATAACTTATTAGCAAAAGGATTAATTATTAGTTATAATTTTCATAACAATATTACATATTTTTTATGTCTCAGAATAATTTAATTATGTTTGTATTTATTTCTAATTCGAAGAAATAATATAATAAATGACCTAAATTAGCTTAAAACTTATGAACTTTTAGTTTTAAATTTTCATTTTTTATTTTTTTTATATGCCTGCAGTTGACCATACGTCTACAGTTTAAAGAAGCCCTATGAAATGCCCCGTAGATAACATCACTTTTATAACTGTATGACTTTAAATCGATTTATTTCCTAGTTTGAACATGGCATTGCCATAATTTTATATTATATGCATTTCATGCAGGTATATACTTAGTGTGTTATAAGTTATAAATACCAATGCTAATGCCTACAGTAAATATATATATATATTTTAAGAGTATTATTAAACCACAATTTTTAATTATTTAATCGATAGTTGAACAATAAACATTGTGTTTCTGCTATTTAAAAAAAAAAAGAACTTGGTATTATTATAATATATAATAAAACTGTATTATTTAGTTTACTAGTGTAAATATACCCACATTATTCATTGCCTGGCTAGCACTTATATATTGGTATATTGTATAGGTGGTATACGTTTAAAATTAAAATTAATAAAAATATATCACGCGTGGATGTCATTCTTCTCCGATTTCGTCTATACATATGATTGTGATTGTTGCGCGTTATTTTTCACCAAGATTTAGCATATTTATATTTTAATGTGACTTGTCATTTTACGACGAAAACAATAATTCTCAATCATCGTCATCGTCTGGTATGCGAAAAACGATAATGTCTTCTGTCGGCGCACTGTGCTCGAGCGGCAACTATAGTACAGCGCGCAACCGATTTTTCAAAATAATGATTTTTCGTGGATTACCGGAATCACCACGAGGTTTCCACCACATCCGACTTCCGATTAATACGACACATTCTACATAGGTATCATATTTTATTACCCGTGCCCATATATAAATAATATAATAATAATAATAATAATAATGCTCACGCGCGAGTCTAATATAATAAATTATTACGATTGTGAGTTATTCGACGTCGTTCTTCAAAATCACGGCAACAATATATAATACGCGTGCGAGCTTGTGTATGAGATGAGTATTTATACCGGCGGCATAATTATCATGACATATATGTTTAACGGTTTCTATAGATTATTTTAACGGCTTTAATTTCGAAATAATTACTAAAATAGGTTAATAGTAACGTTTACTTTGTATACGATATTATAGGTATCTGTATTATATATATATATATATATATATATATATATATATATACATACCAATAAGTTACACGAGAACGTACAAGAATATATATTATTATGACAATTCGGTCTGTAGCTGAGTTTGCCAATAATTATTGGAATGCGGTAAAAAAATAATTGACATGACGTATACAGTTATGAAAATGGCTTTTAATTAATAGTGAGTATACATATAGATTTTTTAGTTAATAGTAGGTAACATGGCAAAAAATTACCGATTACCTATGGTATAATAATGTAGGTCCTTTACCAATGGATTATTTCCCGGATTGTGTTCATGCGACTACCGCAGCTACGCATTCCTGTTGATCGACAAAGTGTTTTATAGTTTGAAAGACAAAATGTGACGTAAAAAAATACAAAAACTAAAATCCATCACAAAAATAAAAGTACATCAACTACGTATTAACTCCGTAATATTTATGACGACTTATAGCGTGGGCGAGTCCTGTCGCGGGATAAAAATACTATTCAAAGCTTATAGAAAATTTAATGGACGGTTCATTTTTTATGTTTTAGTATTTTTAAAACATTTTTCGTTAGAAACAAAAAAAAAAATCAATAACTATTCGTATCGGCCTAACGTTTTTTAAATGTTTGTAGCTTAAATTTGCAAAAGCGATCTCGTCCAAGCATATTATTATATGTACCAATCAGTAAATTAACGCTAGTGAAGTATACACAATATATTTGCAGCTGAAAATAATACTAACATTACGCATGTAGATTTATCGTGCAATTTCACGATTTATAAGCTTATACCTATATCTATCGTCTTAATAGAGTATGCACAAATATTGTGAATTTATATAATTTATAATTGTGAATTTATAATTTTTCATAAATTATTATATATGTATCATATATTATTATGGTAGGTATTAAGTTATTTATAGTACTTGTTAATATTATAATATGATCACTTTGTCATGTTAAATAATATGACATATTGATGATGACTGATATATCTATAAATCGAGCTTTGATTTAAGAAAATAGCACATACATACCAATAGTTAATTTTAAACTTTAATATTTTATAATGTTTAAAAACATAAAATTGGACGAAATGAAGAATTTATAGTCTTTAATAAGTCTCCGAATCAAATACTATGAAAATTAAAAACGTTTAACTGTATATTGGTAGTGAAAACTGTTATAGTCTCTTGGCCATAAATCGTAATTCTGCCTGATTATCGACTATACAGTACACCGACAGTAAATATACTAAGCAGCAACGACGTGTCTGGCATATATGATTTTATGTGTTTTTTGTAAGACATAATAATTATCCACGGACAACGTCGAGTTCACACTAATCGAACTATGTATAGTATGGCGGAGATACCTGTAAAAAAAACTACAAATTTGATTATTAATCATTACACGACGGGTTACCCGGTCAATTCGAAATTACCCAGTACGGCGAAGACGAAATCGACCCTGCAATATACCGCGCGGTTGATATTACCGGATAACATTTATTTGGTTACCGCCTATTTTTTGTGCGTTTCCTTTCCCCGTGGGTATTATGTGTCTGAAATCGAAGAGATCGTATTTCGTAATATTATGCTTGGACAAAATATCGGCGATAAAATAAAGATATACATATCAATAATGAAGTAGATTGTAGCAACTTTATTTCAAAATCAATCAATCTAAATTGCACTAGAGATATTAATTTATTTTTTTAACAAAACATACTTTCTAATTATTTAACTAATTCACCAGAAAATATGCTAAATGTCACTTTAGGTAATTTTACTAATTTATAGATATTATGTTGATTTATTTTAATTTTAATATTAATTTATTAGATTTATTAGATTATTAATTTATAGATTCACCCTATATTCAGGTGCTCCCATAGATGTAGCATATTATGGTATTATTATTATTATATACAGGGGCATACAAGGTGATTCATTAAAGTGCCTACACTCACTGTTATAAAAAATTAAAACTTTTCAAAAATATTATTTTTAAGTAATTTACATTTTAAAAGGCTGCATACATTTTTTAATTTTATATTCTAAAACAAAATTTTCTTCATAGTATATTTATCACATATACAAATCGAATTTCTAACGAGGATTCAATTAATTAAAAGTATTTCAAATTTGGATGAGCGAAGTAGTGTCACAGGAGTTTACACGCACAATGTTGGTCCTCTACAGTTAAAACTTTTCAAAACAATAAGTATGAACAGAGTAAATACTTAAATTGTATCAGCCTGTCGGTCTATTTATGTAGTTAATATACATATAATATACAATAATAAAATGGTATACACTGCATAAATTACATGTCTTATAATTCAATGTGGTTGTTCTATTATCTATAACACTCGGTATTCCTTAACTGATTTTAAACCAGCCTAGAAATTAAAGCGAACTTTACTCTGATTGTTAGATCAAGTTAGGTTAATAAATATCTTTCGTATGTATAAGCTTATTACAGCAAAGTTCGCCAGGCTTAACATAGCACATTACGATAATGGAGTTTTAATGTAAAAAGTTACAATACAAATGCGTAAATATAATATTTAGGTGAGATACTTCCATCGAAAATATTACTATAATTAGGGAAAATTGTGATTTTGGTCAGGCAAGAAACGGTGAAAATTATCATCCCTTAGATTAACGATTTGTTCTGTGCGGCCAAATTGCAACGATCACACTCACTCTGTATAACGATGACTAATAAGTCAAAAGTTATATGCCCAATTTTTTACAAAACTGTTTTATAGGTCTATTGAGTTAATTTGGTCATTTTTTTCATTTGTTAAATCGGCTAGTACCGAATTCCGTCCCCAGCCCCCTATGGTTCCATAACCGAAAACCAAATTCCGTCCCGGGGGCGGAACAACTATGTCCGAATTCCGTCCTACTACCTGTTAGTAACTATGATATAGATAGCAGTAACATTTTCCTTCTCATTTTCCTCAGGCTTAGGACTGGCATATTTAAAAATTTAAAATCCGGCAAAACAGCCTTATGTGTAATTATTATTTAAATTATTTATTATTTTAATTATTTTTTTTTTTTTTTTACTAAAATCTAGCCTAATATCAGCTAACCAAAACTTAGACGAAACCTGACACACAAACTGGTGTCGATCTATATTTTGACTTTTCCAAAGCATCATTTTATCATTTAAAAAGTGTTCTCTGTCCAATGTTATTTTTAATTTTGGCAAAGTACTATGCATTTTGATATAAATTTCAGTTTGCACTGCCTTTACAGCTTCTGTGGATTGAAATATGTTTGGTTTTGAAGTATAAAAATAACTATTGAATTTCGAATAAAATGACTCGCAATTGTTTGTGGTACAGGATACACAAGATGAATATTTGACCCAAATAGATGGTGGAAAAAGAGTACTCTCTGAAATATATGTATCCAGCAAATAATCACAGAACTTAGTTACTTTGGCATCATCAGGTTTAATCGAAACAAAATCGAATACGAACGAATCACTAACTGCGTTAGAAGGTAAAAATAGCAATCCAAATAACGATTTCAGAAAGATACTTATCGATGAGTCAAATTGGCGGTATTCAGTGCTCAAACCCAAACTCTGTATTTTTTTTCACCAGCTTTGGCCCAGATGAAAACGACAGCCAAATACAGGAATATAAGGAAATATTTTTTTAATTGCAACATGGTTCGAAGTCAACATGTATGCTATCGGGAGCAAAATTCAAATTAAGTGATTTTATTTTTTCTAAAAGAAAGGAAAAAGCTCATTCATAAGTTGTTAATAGCTTATTTGGCAACAAAAAGAACATCAACGGTATAAAAACATTATTAACCAGTCCATGAATACAAAAAACTTGTAAAAAAGGATTAAGACAACTGTAAAATGTTCCATTAGCCGTAACATTTGAGCATTTAGTCAATTTTTTTATATTTGTATCGGTTGAAAAACAGACAATATTATTATCGGCATCGTTATAAAATAAAAACGTCTCATTCATATCGTTCAGTGCATTATGAAATTCTGAAAAAGTTTTCGGTAGTTTTGGTAAATGGGCAAGTCTAGCGTATCCAACGTTTTTTCTTATCAATGTAACATCTTGTATTGTGAGGTTAAGAGAACCAGATTTTTACAACTCAGTCTGGAGAAGTTTTGAGGGTCGAACAGAGGGATCATCGACGGCTTTTCGTTTTATTGAATTGCTTATTTTTTTGTCGATCTAATTTCTGGATATTATCTTTTTCATGGTTATGAATCAATAAACAATCGCTCAAGCACGTGCCATTTTCGTCAATTTTTAAAAAACACTTACATGTTTTGTGAATACTGCATGTCCACCTAACTACATTATTTGCTAACGGTTTCTGTCGACGAAATTTCGCGCCTTCAACGATTATTATAGGTTTGCCTTTCTCACCTACCACTGTTTCATATGCAATACCAGCCATACTGCAATAAATAAAAGAACGGACGAACAAAAACGTAAAAAATAACGAAAAAATAACAATCGATGCACTCTCGTGAATTACTGAAGAATAACTGACGCCTCATGATATATAGTTTCGATATTAAAACGATTTAATACGATTTCGTAATGCGGAATATCTACTATTAAGCTATTTTTAGAATGCCCATTAGGCGATAAAGCTATGAGCCCTACTACTATAGTAACTATGATATAGGCCAGCAGTAATAAAATACGATAAGAAAATTATATTATTCTTTTGCATTATACCGACTATTACTGATATAGATGATCATGACCATCTACCTGGCCGGGACGGAATTCGGACATAGTTTATTCGCCCCCGGGACGGAACTCGGACATTTTCAGTAACCCGGGACGGAATTCGGCATTTTCCGTTAAATCATTATCATAATTAAAACGTTTTTTCAATACTTTAATTTTTGTGTTTTTAGCACAAGATAGGTTTTTTAGTGCACAATTATAAAAAATCCTTAGTTAATAAGACTTATAACAAATATTTTATCGTAATCTAAATATTAAGCGGACAAATACAACAAGTCCGGGCTTGTTGCCTTTATTTAAAACTCTAAAACAACTCTGTCAATTAATTTGAATTTTCATTGAATTACAAATTTTTAATGTGTCGATCAAAACATTGTATATTCACTGTAAAAATATATTATTATAGCTTACATTTATAACAAATCCCATTTAAATTCAAAAGAGACGTTTTCTAATTACGTTGAAAAAATGTTAAGACCTAAAAATAGTTATTTATGTAGTCTACAGAATATTTTACAAATAATTCAGTTGCGAGTTGTAACAATGTAGAAAAACAAAAGACTACAACACGAATTGGTTTAAAGTAATTGAAAAAATGTTAAAACTGCTCTCAGAGTAAAATTTCGTGTTTATGACACGGAACTTTTTGCCCCTTAGCCATCGATATATAGTATTGTTACAATTCATACGACGGCAGTGCAACGTCCATCGCACACCACGCGCGATTATTCACATCTGCGGAAACGGCACGTCGGGAGGCGGTGGCCTAGAATAAATATAAAAATAAATACCGTCTATATAAAACAATAATATTATAATGTATGCGAGCGTTATTATTGTAATATGGTCCGTACACGCGCAGTGTCGTCGGCAGGGGGTGCCGGCGTAACACGAGCGACGAACGGATATATGCATACACAATATTATTGTAGACAGAGGGAGAGTGTTTTATCGTATACGTCGAGTAACAATACATTAAAAAGCGGGCCGCGCGTGTGCTGTCGGTAAGGTACGTCGTTTAAACACGGGTATATATATATATATACATTCATATATCGCGTCCATAACATCGTAGTCTACGCGTATATATTATTAGATCGTCGTAAGCGCCCGAGCGGTGTATCTCCCGTAATGAACGCGGTGCTGCACGCGGCCCACACGCAAAACGCCGCCACGACTCCTTACGCAATAATTAAAATCTCGCGAAATGATTTATTCGGATCGGCGGCGCGTACGACCGCGTACGACTCCGGACTCCGGGCTGCGGCTGCGACAGCGACGATAGGTATCGGACCACCCCCGTAGTCGTGCCGTATAGAGTGCAGCCGCGTTCACGACGCCGACTTGCAGGCGATGACGACGATAATATTCGCGGGTGCGCAACGCGCGTATTGTACACGCGTCGTGTTTCCGATGGTCGTACATATTATTATATATATATATATTATTTTTTTCGTTTTTATTTTGCGATCGGCCGACTTTTTACACAGAAATCGTTGGCGTACGACATCATAATATATTGTTTATGGGGATTGACCGACGGTCGAACATCTGGTTCGATACCATAAATAAAAACTGAATCCACAAAAAAATAATATATAATAAGAAAGCATATACATGCCATATAAATTGATTCACTAAGAATTCTCACGCCTATTTTTACGTTTAATAATGGATTCGATCAAATTCTGAGTTTTTAAATTTTTAAATACGCCTAAAGACTATATTTTCGAATTATTGGGATTTTTGAAATATTGAGGAATGAAAAGTTTCGTGTGGCGTTATAAACTGCTGTTCTCCAAACGAGAACCGCCTCTTTTTACTGTAAATTATTTAGTAAATTTTTTTTTTTTTTAAAAATATTGATGTAATCTACTTTCAATATAGTACTTTCAATTGAGGAAGATGATTGAACCCCGTCCCGGAAATTATCCCCAGAGACAACACTATCGAATTTTATTACACCAAAATCAGTAAATAAGGTTCGATGGAGTACAAGCTGTGAAACCGTATATGATTAATCCGAAATTTAATCCGAATTCAGAAAAGGATTACCGTTAAAGATTGAATCAAAAGTAATTTTGATTTTTTTTTTTTTTTTTTGAACCGGTAGATGTTATGTTTATAATACTAGTGAAATAAGTGAAAACAAATTGGTGATATTTATAGGGTGCCGTATTTAAATTGTTATTCAAATCAATGCATTCAACACGTATAATGATAGGACCATGGTAATCAGATGAGAGATCTGTTACGTACGTAGTAGGATCAAAAAATTCCCGGAATTTCATTTTATTTTTTTATGTATACAATTTAAATATAAATCTACTTAATCTCCTTCAAAGTATCGTCCTTCAGCACAGACACACTTACTCCAACGACTTTGTAACTGCTGGAAACATCTTTGGTATCCCTCTATTGGAATGGCCCTGAGATTTGCTGTTGCGTTAACTTAAATGTCTTCAATCGTCGCAAAACGTTCACCTTTGAGTCCAAGTTTTAGATTTGGAAACAGCCAGAAGTCACATGGAGCAATGTCTGGCGAATACGGGGGTTGTGGAATTGTAGAAATTTTTTTATTCTTGAAAATTCAACTTATTTTTATATATATTATACTTGGACTATATTATTATAGCCAGAAATTATAAAACCAGTAATAAATGGATGACCGATAAAATAACTATCGTTATTGTGCCGAAATTGTAATTTTATATACAATTTAATGACCGTAATTACAGTTATATTTACGATTTAAGGAAAGGGAAAATTATCTGAATTACATTGGTTGATGTGGAAAGATTTTTTTCTATGTATAAAAATATATTAGCACCCAATAGGATGAGTTTTAATGAAAGTAACTTGACCAAATATATAGTCATAAATTCCTTTTTTAATATTTAATTTTATATGTAATTTAAATTTGTTTTTTTGGAATTAAATTTAATAAACATTTTTTTTTTCGCTTTTTTTGGCTATTTAAAATGCTTTTTTGAGAATTTATTTTGCAACAAAATCCGAGCCCTAGTTGTGATGATATTTTCTAAATAACATTGGAAGTATCAGTGGTATCAATTACTTAGGAATAGGCATCAACGTAGAGTTATCTTGAGATACAGGGGTACTCGGATTGGACTTATTAAAATTGTCTGTAGAGATAGCATCGTTAATAATTACCGTGACTGTAGACGAATTGTTGCCCGTAAATAAGAAGTTATAATTTAAGGCTGAGTTCGAAGTATTTAAAATCAGAGGATTATTTATAATATGTTGAAATTCCGGGAACACAAGTTCAAGTGTACCAGTATTTAACTTATGTGAATTTTTATTTTTTAAGGTAAAGCTAGGATCTGTACCGCGGTTAATATTCAAAGAAAATTAGCTTTTATTGGGGGCAGGCATAATTTAAGATAGTACTATCTTAAATCATGGGAGTAGCCTAACACGAGTCATTACCCGAAGACAACGACACTAACAATTTATAAAGTAAATTGTGATGACGAGTAATCAAAATAATGCAACCGAATATTACGTCTGCTGAAATATAACTTATGTACTAGTTATATGTTATTATTATTTGTATTAATTTAAAATTGTATTTATTTTAAAAATATTAATTTCGAACATTCTTATGTATTTATAATTTAATTATAATTGGTTTAAAATTAACATAGTTTTTAATGTTATAATTTATTTATCGTACGGGGAAGACTACATAGTTGTTATAACCATAAAATACGATTTATCGATTTTATCGGTCGTCTTTGTATAATTCGGGCCATGATTGAATCGGAGATCGTGCGAAATATCCAAACGCCACGTTTCCTAACGTACGTTCTACAGTTATAACAATATAATTGTTAGTAAATGTATAATTTTAGACTTTTATGAGTTAAGATATTTCAATTGAAAAACGAATTATAGTACATGTATAACACTATTCGTTATTTATACAGTACTGTAAGTTCCACGACCTCTTTTTCCATTTCGGTGCCAATAAGTTCAATCCAAATAAACGGTGACACCGAACACATTAATTTTATGCCAATCAATAGTTTTATGAAAAACTTTTTTCTTATCTGTAATATTTGTATATTTTTCTATATCAGGTACTATAGTTATGTAATATACTTTTTATATTCTGTATAAATCGTGTTTATTCTGTTATCAAAACCAAATTAATGATACAAAAATCTAAAAAAATGTATTTGATCATTATTTTTTTCTTCAAATTTTTGTTGACAAACCTAAAGTGCCATATCATGACGCACAACGACGTTAAAATGTATAGGTATACTTTCTAAAATATTCCAAAAAAAAAAAATCACCCGGCGTAACACACACGTGAGTACATAGTTTAAACACGTCTGCTACCAACAGGGGGTCATATAACATTTGCTCATACAGGGTGATCCATTAAAATGTCTATACTTATTATTTTGAAAATTTTCATTTTTTTTTACATAATTTGATGTCATTTCAAAACAACATTTATGAAAAAAATATATTTTTTTTACTTTTTTTTATCTTATATCATTTTTTAATTGTTTTATTTTTTTGAATGATACCATATAAATTTTTATTTCATATTCCAAAGTATTAATCATTTAGAGTATTTCAATTTATAAAAATCAATTTTCGGACAAGTAGTTTATTAGTTATAAGTATTTTAAGTTTTAGATTAGCGGAAAAGTGGACAACATTTTACGGGGTACCCCTGTACCATTCTATTCCACTCATCAAAACTTTAAATGCTTACTACTAATGAACTACTTGTACAAAATTTAATTTTTATAGATTGGAATACTTTAAATAGTATCCTGCTTTGGAATATGAAATAAAAATGTATGGTTTCATTAAAAAAGTAAAAATCTTAAAAAATAGTAAAAAATATTTTTTTTTCAGAAATATTATTTTGAAAAGACATTAAATTATATAAACAGAATATTTACAAAATCATGAGCTTAGACACTTGAATGGATCACCTGGTATATTATTATACAGTGGTTGCACATTAATTTCACCGGTCTTCACGAGAGTCTATAGGTGATTTCCGGCATCCCTTTCACGTAGTCATATAATTGAATTTTCTTACATTTTTTATAATATTTAGGTATATTACACTATAATATAGGACCTGTGAATATAATACATCATTGTGCTATATTGACCGATCACTATAATAATAAAATACATATTAAGCGATTGGTTTCGATGTCATCATAATTTTGCGAAAAAATAATACCGATAACGGAATAACTATAGGTGTAATATTGTGTACACAAAACGTAATAAATAAAACGCGTATGATATATTATTACGTGTAACACACCAACACCATATCATAATACTGTTGCACGAGATTAATAGGTCACCTGAAATTATATATTATTTCGATAATATAATAATAATGTGCATTCTTGATTTTATTTTATTTTTATTACTATTTAAAAAAAAAAATTATCATACGTTTTATTTGCTTACATAATATTTAGAAATTGTACAGTACAGTATAATCATTTAAACCGACGACGTGAACGCAGTGCCCGAGAAGAATATAATATAGTCACGAAAAATAACACAATTTATTGCTTCTTCCCGAAAAATTTTCTCAAATTTTTAGTATGAATTAAGTTATAATATAGACTGATTAACAATATACATATATATGTTATAATAACGGATTACTTCTATATTGCACAAGTACACCATTATTAAGTCTACCAACTATTATAATAATATGTTGCATAAGAATATGTATACTGACATTAATGAGGCTGAGATAACGCAGTAATTTTATAATACCTTTACATAATATTATTATAAAATTGTTAAAATAATGTGCGTCAAAATAAAAATATTCAAATTCTAAAAGATTGTGTGTAGTTGTTTCTCTGAAAATTAATTTGATATGATAAAACTTCGACAAAATTCATAAATAATTTAAAATAAAAATACAATTTTTAACAGATTTTAAAAATAATGCTTTTATTGATTTTGCAGGTTTGTAATTATTTCTATGCTAAAAAAAAGAAAAAAAAACAATTAATATAAATTAAATATTTATTAATATTTTTTTTTTCGAAGGGAAAATTAAAACCATCTGTCTAAAGCAAAGCATCTCACGTTAATATAATATTCACAGAACTTGATTCTATTTGATTGAACAGAAAATATATTCTAATTATAAAAATAAATTTCTTGTACTGTGATATTAAAATAATATGCGTTAGCATAATAACTAATAAATACAAACATTATTTATAAGTGTTTAAAGTATGTATAAAAAATGACATATATAAGCCCTAAATTGTAAAGCCATTAGACATAACAAAAATATCTTTAAAACATACATTTACCTACTGTTTAGTTTTAAATTTTGAGCGGAGAGATGTATTGACTGTATTGATTTTACAATGACGTGTGTTTTATATTTTTTTGTGTCTGTCATCACGTTTTGGGATCAGTAAAAGTGCTTCGATTTTCTTCATCAGCATATTTTCCTGTAGAAAAGTTAATATAAATAATACTTTAGGGGGGAGATCAAAAGTAAAAATTCCCAATAGTATTCAAATGTGCCAGGGAAAGCAAAAAAACAATTAAGAGAAAAACGGGAATTTTTACGCGAAACCAAGTTTTAACATAACTGATTTCATTTATTGGTGCAGCACTAAAAATAATAATGATAGATGCATGCAATTTTCATCAAATGTTACATTACAATTTTCTATACACGATGAAATTTTCAATATGTTTTAACTTTTTTGAGCTATAAATAAGTAAAAGAAAACCTCAGTAAATTTATTTTTTTTTTTTATTGTCAATAAAAATGTCTTTATTAGTATTGCTCGGTCAAAATACTTGAAAATTAAATACAAAATTTCTCATAAAATATTTTTTGTGAAAATTAAAAAAAAATTTGAGCTTAAATCTAAAATAGTTTTTAACAAATGTCTAAAGTCAAAATTTTAACAAAATATGAAAAAATCATGAAAATTAGGAATTTTTTTATTTAGAAATTCATAATGTTATTTGAAATAAGTCATTGAAATTTCTTGTAATTCAAAAACGAATAACCATAGACATTTGAAATTTTCACAGAATATTAATATTATCATTTTTTCGTACACCATAAAGTTTTTAAAATATTTCGATACTTTTTGAGCTAATTGTAAATATAAAAAATTTTCGATTTTTTAAAATTTTTTTACTATTAATATCAATAAAAATAATTTTATTGGGTCAAAAAGCTTAAAAATTTAATACAAGAAGTTCCTCATAAATTGTTTTTTAATAACAATTAAAAAATATTAAAAATATATGAACACAGTTTTTTTCATAAGCATTTAATGTTCAAATATTGACTGAAATTCATCAAAATGTCAAAAATGTGCAAATTATTTTGTACTTAAAAATTTATACAATTTTCAATTTTCAAAGCTAAGTATTGAAAATCTAAAACAAGGTTTCTTGTGAGTAGTTTATATTGTAACAAAAAAATCTAAAAAAAATTATTTATATGGTTAATTTTTATAGTCATTTTAAATTCAAATTTATACGAAATTAAATATTTAAATGAAGAATAATGATGTTAATTATTTCGTTGTAATTTTAAAATATTTTTTGTGAATGCTTGAAATGTTTAAAGTATATTTTTATATTTTATACGTACAATGATATTTTTGAATGCAATGTTTTCCGTAAAAATGAATTCAACCTCCTGTATTATTAATAGTAAGACGAATTATTTTAACAGCAATAATATCATAAAATATACTTAGTAATGTAGGCTTACGACCATCTTCGCTCAGATTCGGTTTTTGTATACAATGATTTTATATTATTGAATTCAAATTTAATGCATCCATTACAATGACCCACTCGACACATACTGTACAGCAGAGCGGTATCCACTTGCTGACCTTTTTTTTTAATATTATTTAGTTAGTAATCTGTTATCTTACGGATGACATTATTATAATATTGTATACAAACTATCAAGATGTTAGCAAATTTTTAGTATAGTAGTATCATATTATATATAAATATAGCAATATTATACAAATAAGAAAAAAAATCAATTGTAAATAGATTTACTTAGTTCAAGGATATTTTAAATATTATGTTATAGATAGTAAAATATCGACAAAACTGTATTTGTATACTTATGTCCGTAATAATAATCGTCAATGACAAAAAAAAAATATCTACTTATATTTATTAAAAACCTATTGAACCACATTCAATCTGTAAAAATGATTTTTTAACGTAGTTTCGTTTTTAATTGTAAAACGTATTATGTAGAGTTATAATATTTGTCGTTTAGTCAATGATAACATTGACCTGATAACTGTATAATAGATAATCTGAGCCCTAAGTTGTCTAAAAACGTCACTAAAGTGGATTATTCCCTGCATTCGCGTAAAACGTGACCCGCAAATACTATAGATATTATATTATAGCGTTCGAATAATCTACAGGCATATTATATTATGTTAGTATAATATAAGTGTGTGTCGGATATAAAGCATTTAGATGTTCACAAAACAATCGCCATAGTTATTATTAATAAAGTGTGTTTTACAACAGCGATATAAGCATAAACTATCGTTAAACGAGTCTATTGAATAACTTAATACGCTGCCTGGCATTTTTCGAATTGTGTAAACACAGATAAAAAATAAATAAATTGAGATGCCCTGCAATGGTCGTTGTTCTACAATATTGTGACGTTATCTCAGCGCAGCTGGAAAAAAGGTTGCGAAGGCCCTACAGTTTAGCTCCCCTATTTATCTTACCACCGTACTCGAAATTATGTACTAATGTCCAATAGATATAATAAGGTATTGTAATATTCAGGTGTGATTGCCGTGGGGGACATAGTTTAAGCTTCAGGTTTTTCGAGATTTTCTTTCAGCCTACTCAATGGATAAATTTCGTGTCAGTATTTAAATAAACTATAATAATACCTTATATATTAAAGTGTTCCTTGAGGTTATTTACATTTGTAAAAAAATAATTTCTATTTATTTATTTTTAGTAATTTAATAATCAATTGCGGACAGTTTTTTTAAAAATTTTGAATCATTAAATATATCAATTATTATTTATACTTCACAAATTTAAATGGCGTAGGGAATGAAATTGTAACAGTAGACGACGATACACTAAGATTCCTGAACACTTTATATCACTAGTTTAAAATTTAAATTATCTTAAATTAGGATCTATTTACTCGTTATTCCATAAATGGATTGATCAAACGATAATATTAAAGTGATCATTAAAGGTTAAAAAATTAAAACATTGAAGAACCAATAAATTCATCGCTTCGATTAAAATCTAAAATATAAGATTCTGATTTATTATGTTTGAAATGTTTCAACATATTACATTATGGTTAACTATTTATTACATGACATTATATTATATAAGCATTAATCATTATTTATTATCCGTGAACAATGACAATAAATATAGGAATAATAAACTTAATTACAAAAAATAAAATAGTTGCTGTGTATAGTAATTATTTATCGTCGTGGGAGTTTACAAAATCTTCCGATAAGAGTACTGTGGCAGTCGGGGTTGTCTAGTTTTTGTTTTGGTTCCAATTCTGTAGTACCGGTTCCTATTCTAATGTTTATAGTTTTGAGTAAACATTTTTAAATTGAATTTTAGAAAGCAAATGAAAAAAAAATGAATAAATAATTTTTTGTGTTTTAGTTTTTCAATAAAAAAATAATTTTTTAAAAATTCACGACAAAAACACTGTCGTTCTGAATTTTACATTTAATATTTATTATTCAGACTTTGAAAAATTGTGTATTAAGCACAAATATTGTTAAGTTAAAAATGTTTGGAGATTGCTCAGCACATTTCGCTTACTGAAATGATTTGTCTCTAACAAATTAAAACTTTTGGTCAAAAAATTAATAAAATTCAATCTCGGACAATATCGTATTTAACTAGCCGTTCGTAATACTATTCTTTCCGTAATTTACGGAATTGTTCCGTGTTTGAATGAAGAGTCCCGGTGTCCCAACAAAATGTCTAAAATAACATTTTTACCCCGTATTTTGGATAATCTGCCCTATACGGGCTGCATCCGAATTGCAAGCCAAAAAAAGAATAAAGTCCTAACTGCATGTCATCTTTTGAAAGGGTCTGTCCGAATTTCATACCATCTCTTGAAAGGATCCGTCCAAATTACATGCCACATTTACAGGAGTCTATCTGAATTGCATGCCGTGCACGAGTTTATTTATCAAGTACTTACGTGCATAACTTAAATTTTTTTTTTTGACTTTTCTATTTTTTAAAAAACGCAAATATACCTATACAAAAAACGTTCAATGATATTATGGTTATTACAACTGATTTGTTTTTAGATTGAAATATTTTAATATCTTTTTTTTTTTTTGTATTATTATTATATTAAAAAAAACGTAACAAATAGTATTTAGCAAGTAGTTGAAATTATGAATAAATAAAGATAAACTTTATGTATTTTTTATGAATAAATAAAAATGTTGAATGATTTATTTTTCATTTATTAAAAAATTAGAAAAGTCCGACAAAAAAGAATGGCAAGTGGGTACGTTTTGCCGTACAGTTGGTGTCGAGTGGGGTCGTTGTAATGAAAAATTAGAAAAGTTAAAAAAAATTTTAAGTCATGCACATAAGTATATAAGATATGGCGTGTAATTCGGACAGACCCCTATATAAGAAATGGCATGCAATTCAGATTTCCCAATTTATGATTATTTTTTTGAATGTAATTCGGATGCACCGCCTGTAAGTATTTCTTTCAAAACTATTTTGCAAAATTAATTTTTTTTATCATTTAGCATTTAAAATTTTAAATTATGATTGATTAAAGATAATATCTAAATCAAAAATCCTTATTATTTGTTTTAACTATTGAATATTGTGTTTATTTTTAAATGTGGTTACCTTTGAGGTCAAATGAAATTTTAGTTAACACGTTTACTAAAAATGTATATAAAAAATATCAGATATTTAATTTTGTTGTATGTTAATTATTGACATAGGTTCTAAATGTTCTAATATCCAATATTTCAATTATTTTTTTAGGTATAAAAACACCGGATACCTTTTAAAAAGTAAAAATAAACTTTTGAATTTAGATGGGCTACGCCATCACCTTTGTCCTTAATTAACATCTTTGTAAATTACATAGGTATGATTTAACAAGTCCTGTATTTTTAAAAGTAAATCTTCTTTTTTGTGAAAGGTAGAACAATGTATGGGGAACCTTGTATTACATTTTCAAATCTTAGGTATAAAAAAAAAATTTTTTTATGAATTTCTAAATCAAAAAATTTGCAAATTTCAGTTATTTTTACAAATTTTATCAAAACGTGAATTTCAGACGCTCATAAAAAATGATTGTGAATTTATGTTAAATATTCATTTTTAATTTTCACTAACGACAACTTATGAAACACCTTGTATTAAATATTCAAATTTTTTGACCGAGGAAAACATTTTTTATCGACAATAATTTAAAAAAAACCAATAAAAATCAAAAATTTTTTATGTTTATAAAATATAAGTAACTCAAAAATAGTCAAAATATTGGCTGAATTTTACGGCTCAGAATTTAAAACGACAATTACAAAGTACCCTATTAGTCATTACACTTATTTATTAAAATGTTTACGTTAGATTTAAATTTAAAAAATAGTGTACCCCAATATATCTTTAAGAATGTTTACGTCAACTCCTGCAGTATATAATTGTTCTATAGAAAGAGCATTGTTTGGTCTTAAACGATTCAAGAATTATTTATTTTAGATGATAAAAGACTGATTAAATTCATTGACAATGGTATACATTGAAAATGGTTTATTTGACAAAGCTATTAAATTAATAATAATGAAATCATCAATGTATTTGCTAAAAATAAATCCAGACGCAAATTATTACAATAACAATTATTTTATATTTTTAGTTAAATAAATTATACTAATTATATTTTTAATAAGTAAATATATAGTATGAACAGTAGCCGCCGGAGTCGATATATTTGCATTTTATTAAAAAAAAAAAAAAGGATGTTTCAGTGAAATCAGTGAAATTTTTATTTTGCATTTTGTTATGCATTCTAACATATTAGTTGTAAGGTATTTTTTCATCTAATAAACAATAATTTGTATTAATATTACGGTGTAATATTATAGATATAATAGATACCTAATAATAACGTTTGACGCACGTCTGACTTATAGTATTGTAAGTCGACGCGCGTGCAGCACCTATCTTGCACCCAACCGTTTTTTATTGTGCGTACCTGTTTATTCTTCACTGTGGGTAAGGCGAATATAGAGGTACGTACACGAAGGAAACGGGACGAAAAAAAATTAATACCGCCTACGTCTGATGGACGGTCGGGCGAGAAGAAAAAAAAAATGTACGTGATTGACTGACGTGCAGCGGACCGAGATTAATTTAAAGCCGTGACTGTTCGAAATAATAAATAACATAATTTATGTACGACTATAGGAGGTAGTGCATATTATAACAGCCGCCGCGCGGTATTGACCGCGTGTCACCGAGTTTTCGGATAAATTTACACGCGGATTACACGGGTATACGGAGGTAAGGGCGTTCGGACGAGAGCGCAGTGGCGTGTACGGCTGTGAACCGGTGTGCCGCCGCCAGAAACCGTTATCCGTTTTCCCATCGAAAAATCTTGGGACCTTTATCCGTCGATATTCGTACATCGCGTTATAATAACGCGGCGCGATCTATTACATTATACGCTCCGGGCGCACGCGCAGACCCACCTATTCCGACACGTACGATATAATGCGCTTACATAGATATTACATTATATGCGCACGATAACTATATAATAATAACTCTACTTGTGTGTTTAAATATGTACATATATATATATATATATATATATGTATATATACGGGTACGCGAGACTGTTTTGGGTGCACAATGACACGGCAGTCCCGTCGTGTGTGTTTGTTCGGCGAGCGGCGCCCGACACTAATGCGTGGCGCGGAAATCAGCTGCTGCTGCTGCTGCTGCAAAAAAAATTTCGACGCCAAAGGGTTGTTGAATCGATCTCGGTGATCGCCGCTGTACGTATTTCCGTGTGCGTGTGCGTATCACCCCGTCCAGTCATATTTACGTTTTAAAACGAGAAATATTATGTTTAAACGTTTTCGTCCCGTCGAGCGATACGGCTGGCGGGAACCGTACACGCGCGCTATTATACAGTATGACAATAATATGGTGAAATAAATAGCAAATATACGAACTATTGTGGTAACTACTACTAACTCAAAACATAACGAAATGATAGTGTTTGTGTTATGTTATCAACAGAAAACGCATCAGTGTGAAATTTGTAAATTAATAAATAAATTATTATCCGATATTCGATAGGAACACGGTTTTAATTTACGTTTTATAAAACGAAACACACGACTTGAATTAAAACTCGGTCAGTTGCGATACATACTGCCGACGCTGCGTTATTATTCCGGTGCGTTTGCTTATATAACTTGCGTATTTATACAGATATGGCAGACGTGACTTCTTTTCTTTAAGTTGATAAACCTACATATACATACTTACAGCGGGACACCACGAGATCGTAACGGTTCGATGCAATTATTATTATTATCGGAAACATGTTCATAATATATTGTTGCGTTTAATCGGATAAATATATATATATAAAAAAAAAAAAAAAAATAGTGTATGTTTATTACATATTATGTAGAAAACGTGAACGCGTGGAGAGACGACTATAGTACACAACCACGCAGATTATAAGTAATAACGACATCGCTTATACATGTATAATATAATATGTATTATATTGTAAATCTATAGTAAAAGAAGAAAAAAATGCGTAAAACCGATTAAAACTTAAAAAATGCAGTTTAGTATAATAAAAAGAAGTTAATAAGTTCTGTTATCTTCCGTAACGCTCCAAACATAAGTGTGGACTTCGGCGGGTCAAGAAAAATGTGACCTTTAACCAGTAATAATATTAGTGTCGTTATACTTTCAACGCCATTAGTGTTGTATAAGCGTTTCACCATCATAATATTATATAAAATACAATTTTAAATAGTTAGTGCCTACTTTAAAAATAAATTAATGTTTTGTTGAAAATAAAATAGTTTTAAACGAAATAACGTGAAGAATTTTTTAATGTGTCATCATGCAAGTATTGAATTGCTTTTAACATTTTAAAATAAACTATTTATAAAAATATAATATAGTTTTGTATATAAAACAATTAAAAAGATTTAAACAAAATGTACAAATGTTTGATTTGAAGACTTCTATTTCTGCATATTGTGTTCCTGCCGTTATACATATCTTACGTCAGTATCTTGTATTCATGTGCAAATTATGTAATTATTAAATGTTGGATAACGTTGTTATCTGTAAAAAAATAAACATGATTAATACGTTACGAAAAACGAAAAAATTATGAGATTTGTAAACATATAATAGAAGTTCAATATTTCAGTATTCTTATTTATAAATTGAAAATAACGATCAACAAATTCTCAGCAAATAACTCTGAATTAATTTTCAAATCAACCAAAAAAAAAAAAAAAAAAAT
>JACXSJ010001253.1:0-32394 GCA_014851325.1 Pentalonia nigronervosa | reverse complement strand
AATATTATATACCACGGTGGTCCAGAGAACAGCGATTTTATGGATTTCGTATGGGTCCAGGACAAAAACTAAATCGTCAAAAGAACTACGCGATACCTATCGAAACGTCTCGACCGATACGTCACCGCAGTATAATAATATTTCATCTGTGTCGACGGTCGTTAACTCAACGTGGTGAGTGCCCTCAGATTTTGAACTCTGCTCTCCAGTCTTTGAAAGCAATTATCGCGAAAACGCAAAATATTATAGGCACACTGAACCGACAATCTGATAAATGTTTAACACATCAACCGTACGTGCAGAAACAGACGTTCCTTATAATAATACCTACATATATATTAATGTGGTTAGACGTGTACTGCATTTAGTACAATAAAAATATCTCAATATCATATTTTTGTATCAAACACCCCGGCGTAACGTTGCGAGGTACCTAACTACAGATGTTTGATTGAAATGTTGAAATTTTATGAATTTTATCGATTTTATAGATATAAAAAACGAGATTGAATCCTAAATATATAAAACAAAAAAATAGCTTTCTAATGTAGGTACCTATAGCGAATTTTTGACAAACTTATAATATATTATATTCTATTGCAACAAGAAAAAAACATGTAAATATGCAATCATATGATTTTTGTTTAACTTATTACTAATAACTAACTCATAACGCATATTTTAAATATGAAATTCTAAATACTGTATGATAGCTTATACATTCAAATGTTATACTTAGTATTTATTATTTATCTATTATATATATAAATGAATGTCTGTCTGTCTGTCCTTTATGCATTCCCAAATTGTTCAACCGATTACGATTAAATTTGGAGCAGAGATAGATTAGACATCTGGGAAGAAAATAGGCTAATTTAAAAAAGTAGGGGTCCAACCCCGGGAGGATCTCGCACAGGGATTTTGAAATTTACGATGGAAATATTTGTTTATAAATGGTTGCTATTAGTATTATGATCGTTATTGATTTGTATAATCTCTGTTTATTTATAAGGTTGTCAATGGTTACATATTTTACAACTATTATAATTCGTATGAACATATCATATTAACATTTTTGCAAATAATTTTATAGAAAAAAACAAATCTTTGGCACGGGCAACCGTCACAATGTTTTTCATGTATCCAATCTAATTTTGATTTCGCTCACTTACGTGCCTCATAAGGTCTGCAAATCCACTGCAGTTGGATTGCCTACCTAAAAATTTACTGCTCACATATTGCCTATGATCTAATGCAGTGGATTGTCTACCTATGTGGTTTAGATGCAACTAAATCACTTCAGGTTAATCTTAACTTAATATTTGGTTCAGGCAATGCTGGGCGGAACAGCTAGTTTACTAATAACTTTTCATTTAAATAAGATACATTTACTCAGATGTACAACGATTGACTAAATAATAAAAACATCCTAACTAGCATCAATGTAGTTATAAATCATTTTATCTCTAAGCAGAGCGATAATTATGAATTGATTTTACAATGATGTTTGTTTTTTTTGTATCTGTTGCACTCTTTGGAACAGTAAAAATTTGTTTATTTTCAACTTCAATGTCTTATCTGGTAAGTGGTAGGAAAGTGAATCTAATTGGTACTTCAGGGGTTAAAAGTTAAAAAATTCCAGTCCTTTTCTTTATAATTGTGAAAAATAAAAATAAGGTAGGAAAAAACTGGAATTTTCACGTAAAACCAGTTTTTAACAAAATCAATCTTCTTATTTGGTTGTAATTCAAAAACAATATCTGTAGATACTTGAAATTTCTATCAAATGTTAGCATTTTCTTTTCAAGGTTTAATAAATTTCAAAATTTTTTTGTCTGTTATTACGCAGTTTATAAACATTTGAAATTTTCGAATTGTTATAGCTTATTTTCTATAAAAATCGATAAAAAAATTTTCTCTCAATTAAAATTATTGAAAATTTCCTTAAATAATTATTATAGCAATTTCAAAATTTTGGAGATACATATTATGCACGATTTTTTTATAGGCTTCTGAAGTTCAAATTTTGACAAAATTAGATATTAAACGAAAAAAAAAGTAATTTTGTAATGAATCAAAAATAATATTCGTAAGAACTTGAAATTTTTACGTATATTATTGTATTTTAAATACTCGTAAAATTACATTTTCAAAAAATTTAGATTAATTTTATGCTATTTACTATTAATTATACCACGAACCTATTCACACCTTTCTGCGATAAATCGATATTGATTCAAAAATTGATAACAATAATATATGATATAAAAATATAATGTTATATTAATTAAATATTTTAATAAAATAATAAATGCAATATTTTTGGCAAAAATTTATTTAACCTACAATATTACTAATAGTAAAATAAATTACTATAGTAGCAATATACATACATGATAAAATATACTTAGGATAGGTACCTAACATAGATTGATCTTCTTCACTATGAATCGTTTTTCACATACAATTGCAATTGAATTAAAATTGAACACATACTTTACAATAACTTACCCAATGACAGGATACACACGACACCTACTGTACATCAGAGCGGTGTAATTCTACTCTACTCCTTTTTTTTATCATTGTTATCAATAATAGCTATGTATGAATGTGTGATCAATATTAGTCATTTGTATCAGAGTCAAGTCCATGTAAATGAAAATGAAATATTCCAAATAATATGATTATATACAATAATATGTTATGTACACAAACTCATAATATCTGTATACATGGCAATAGTTTATTAAAGCACGGATTTGTATGCAATTTATTGTCTATTTGTAAATTTATCCTGATCGATTGTATACTATATTACGCTAAATAAGCACAACGATTCATGGCATAGAGAAAATATGAATTATTTTTATTGCATATTTTTGCATAATTTGACCTTTCGATGTCTTAAGGACTTATTTTATAATCTCAACTACAAATGTAGGTATCTTCTAAAAATATTTGAAAAATAGTATTATTTAAATTCTGATTTTATACTTTTTGAACCATATTAAAATTAATGTAGATAAATAGATGTATACGGATTTTCAGAATATGACTCACTTTTGTCTTGTGCAGTGCCTGCTACAATACCATTATTTGCTTTAACATATTACAATATACATAAATAAAACATAGAAAAAAGCGTATACAAATATTTCCTAGATAGCAGATTATTAGTTTATAAATAATAATAATAATTTTTATACACATATTTAATATTAAGTATATATGTAGAGTGATTTATTAAACATGCTCATCCCATTTTTTTCTATACTATTATTTATCGGACAATTTTTCTGAAAATGTTGACGTATCAGTATCAAAATTCAAACTAGTAGTTTTTTAGTTATTAAACTTCGTGTACTAAGGTTAATAGGTCTATGATAATGGGCTTGGATAATATTGAGATTATGTTGATTTGAACATTTTAGTGATTAATATTAATTTATCAACAAAAATAATTTGTAAAAATAGCCAAAATGTATAATAATATATACTTGAACCAAAATGTCATATATTTTATATTTTTTTTTAAGCCATTTTAAATTTTATTATCTTTAGTACAAACATTTTTATAACTGAGACACTATTCGTTCATATTTTAAATTAAGTACATCAACATTTTCAAAAAAAATAATATCTACTAAATAATTTACAAAGTAAAAAGAAGAGGAGGGGTTGTTATTAAAAAAAAAAAGAAGTTTGTATCACCACAAAACATTCCTCAGTAGTACAAAAAAATTCAAGAATTTGAAAACATGATTTTCAAATACCTATATTTCATAATTCCAAAAATCATAATTTGAAAATTCCTTATTAAAGGAAAAATGGGGGTGGATATGCCTGATGAATCATTCTGTATATTTGTACATATTATGTATGTATAGCAAGGACATGAATTAAAATTATCTGAAAAATGTATTAAAAAAAAGTAGCGTCAAGCAATTAAACTATATTATTATTGTTATCTGAGACATTTTTACTGTATAATCATTTGACACAACGAATCACCTCGACCCCTGGCCGAACAATTATAGTTAAAAATTGACAGTAAAAATATAGCCGAGATACGAGATTAACTATAAATACACTAGATTTCGAAATTCGAATTGATTCGATAACAAAACTTTTGATGACACAAACTTAAGCGTGTTTTTAATATTATTTCACGGCAATAATTGTCAGTAAATAAGTAGATATCTATACTTTCTATACTTAATTTAGAATTGACTACAAAAAAAAACCTAATAATCTCGAGAAAACTGAGATGAAGATTTTAAAATCAAATAGGTTTTTATTTAATCTTTCTACTTAATTAAGAACGAATGCCTATTATTTATGGAAGATTGTTTTATAAAAATATTAAACTTCTCGGATATTATATTTTCCTGTAAAAAACTATAAAAACGGGTTTATAGATTTATATATAAAAAAACATTTGAACGGTATGAAGGACCATTGATAATTTATAACCAAAATTATAATTCTTCGAGAACCATATGTTCCGATAACAAGTGTTTAATGTGAACAGTAAAAAATAAAGATGAAGAAGAGCGGTCTTTTCTGAATAATTTTTCTACTCAACGTTTGTATATTATTGAAAAAGATTATAAAAATATCAGGATTTAACGACTATTTTTTAATTACAGATCCGTCGGTTGGGCATTCAATTTTTCCATTTTAAAATGGTATTATCTTTGTTAGATATACGATTTCGGAATTTTGTTTTTTTATCGTAATAAAACATAATAATATTATGTAACAACGAATGACTAATAATATAATATTATATCTTCGCATCTAACACTTTCATCCAGCCCTTATTTGTAGAAAACTGAAATGAAACCAAACGTAAAACGTGTTCGAAAACCGGCAATATATTAATATGATACGCTGACATTTTGAATTTGACATAATAATATGATATAATTATGTCCCGCGTATAAAATATAATATTGTTCTATTATTACTGCACATAAAACGTTATAACCGTTGTAGAATTATGTTTATTTCTGATGAATCGTATCATTCATTTGTATCATTGCGCATACTGCAAGCACATCTGGTACACACACGGCAGTGCAAAAGCATAATGTTGTAGAGTAGATAATATCGCTGCACCATCAGAATAATTATTTTCGATTATCGACACGATATTATGTCAATATTTTAGTACGGTAAATCAAAATAAACCACATTTAAAATGTCATTTCGGGACTTTAAGACATCGCAAACTGTCCCGCAAATTCAGAATCCTAATCAATAATTATTAAACGAACTGTACAAATCATTATTTCGGTGTCGGCGTTGATAGTGCAGGAGTCGTTTGTCTCTATATATACCTTCTATAATATATTATCATTATTATTATTATTATCATGCCAAGAGCGTACGAAAATTTTGGTGGTTTTCGGCAATGCCGTCCCAAAGGCCTTGAACGTCTACCACGGGAATTCGTTTTTATAGAGGAATTCGGCTGCTGCAGGAGCAGTCGTGCGGCGTGTGCGTATAATAATTCAAACCGATTAACGATCGTCGTAAATTTTGCCGCGGCGGCAGCACAGACGGAACGTTTTTGGATATAGTGGAAGCATATATATATATATATATATATATATATAGGTTGCAGATGTACAATTTATATATTTAAGTACGCATAAAATTGTAATAGCTTTTTAAATTTATTTTTTTGATGAAATTTGCAAGAATCGATCTAAAGAACAATATAATAATTATTATTATTTCTAGTCGTTTTCACGTTATATCCTCGCGTCTAATACACAAGTAATTATGAGGCGTCATATCTAATGAAAACTTAGAAATAAAAACGTGTTCATGTTACTGCAAGTATCAAACTGTTTTAAATTTTCCCTATTTTCCTTTATCAAATCAGTAATTTAATGATTAGATTATAAAACTTACTTCAGATTAAGTACTTATTTTTAGCTTAAAAATATGTTAATAAATTAAAACATTTTTTTTTTCTATCATAAAAACCGAATACTGTGATGAGTGGACAGTTCTTTTTCTACCTAGTTATCGACAATAAATATACAAGGTTTCAATGAACATACTAAAATTTATTAACTTCTATAAATTGTGATAAGTAACAATTTAAAAAAAAAATTTTTTTTTTTACACTTTGCCCAGTCGTCTGAGTGAATAGATTATTAAATTACAAGCTACAGAATATTAATTCCTAGTGTTTTTTTTTTAATTATTTAGTTTCTGGTCTGTAGTTAATCACCAGCAGCAAACGGGCAATACGGTGGTCATATTATAGTATAAGGTAAATTATATAAATATATATTTGTAATATTAACTAAAAAGTCGGCCCACGCATCAGACACCGAAGTACACCACTATGATGTGTCTATATATACTGGTTTGTTCGAGTCGAAAACCGATTTTTAAGGGGAAAAACACGTGTCCCGGCGAGTCCCGTGATAATATTTGACGTGCCGTGACTGCATTACATAGGTACACGTATATGTATATATATATATATATATATATATATATATAGGTATATATATATTATATGCAGCTCGCGTCGCACGTAATAATCCGGTTTTTCGGACAATAAATATACACCCGAAAAGTTGGACGCAGACACACAAAAAAGACCCAAAAAATATCAGACCAGTTTCAAGTTTTTTTTCTTCTCGGTTTTCGATTCCCGAAAAAATATTTCTTGTCTTTTGTCTCGTTCGGAGGTTTTCTTACGCAGTTCGTGCAGTTTTTTCCCCTCTCGCAGACAGCTCGCGTCTCGGATGTCGGTAAACCGACAAAAATTTTGCCTCTACACGAAAATATCCGAAAAAACTCGTTACTGTTTTGACGACAAACATGTATACACACGCGTCCCGCAATAAACTGAAATTCTTACGTTTATTATTATTATTATTATTATTATATTTTTTTCCTCGTGTTATAACCGCGTCTGGACTCGACATTTTCAAACATTATCGTTGGTAAATAATACAACTTGCAATTTCTTTTTTTTTTTTTAACATTTTCGCAACGAATTATTATCAAACGTACACAATCAAACGAATGGTATTTCGGCACGAGTTTTTCGGGATATGAGAAAGAAAGAAAAATTATTACACGCGACTATTCGAAACATGGAAGAATGCCCATTAAGCACAGTGCACATGTCCGATATCCGTCGGAGGACAAAAACCTGCAGCAGGACGAAAAGCGTACGCCCGATACCGTAAAAATCAATTACTTCACGCTGTAATATGCACACACAATATACCTATACTGCAGCTATAATAATACACCACCACCGCAGTGGCAGTCGGCGGCGGCGTTGCAGTTGAAATTCGAGTCCGAAAATGTGTACGTGTAATGTCGTCGCTGATAATCATAATATTATTATTACGACATTCGTTTGACGGAAAACTCAAATCGTAAAACAGTTTATAATATTAAAATATTGTTAATGTGTATTGTGTATAAGAAATTATTACAATATAAGAGAGAAAAGAAAACGACGTCCGCGCACACGTGCAGACTGTAGAGTGTGATGTGCATGTTATTATAATATACAATAAATGTATATTATACGAATCAGCTGTTTATTTTATTTTCCTCGTAAACGGCAATAGTTCGACAAAAACGTGTATTTGGCTTCGATGTGTGCAAAAATTGGCACTTGAGAGTCGACGAAAAATATAACCGTCTCTATAAAGTTTATATATGGCGAGAACATAATTGAACGCATTTTAAGTGTAAAATAAATATTTACAGACTGTAATAGCAAATGAATGTTATCGAAACTAATTTCCTTAGATGACGTTTTAAACGTTTGGTTCGGGGTAATAAACTATGATCTTTAAATGAAAAGAACAAAAATCCAATTCAGAAAACACATTTAAAATCATTGAAAATTGTTTTACAGATTTCCTACAAAATATTAAAATAAAAAACAAATTACAGCAGAATAAAGTATAGCGTTTGTCTGCAAACTATACGTCTATAAGCTATAATATATATATATATATATATAAACACGAAGAATAATTATACACTTCAAAATATTATAAGCAACGTCCAAATAATATAGAATAAAAATAATTAAATATTAGATTATGATATACCAAACACGTAGAGTACCATATGATTGAAAAATAATATAATACAGTCAATTAATGTTTTTGATTTCAGAATCAGCTATTACGGCCGTTTGCTTTAATTAATTTGGGTCCGTACACGTCGTGTTTTATCGTAAGTGGATGCGTGTAAATTGTAAAGTATTAACATTGAACACCAGTACTCAAGAATTGGTAAATAATAAGTATATATCTGTAATTATTATACATTCTTGCCAACATTGTATTAGTAATATAAGAAAAACGACGAGATCGAATTTTTAGAATTTATTTTTCATCACATTAATATTATAAAGAACATTTATAAATAATAATATACGAATTGTCATAAATCATAATACAATAATATAGTATAGTGTTCATTAATTTTAATTATTCTCGACAGTTATAGCGATTTTACATTTAGAAATAAAATACAAATATTTCTAAGAATTTAGTTAGTAACGATTATAATTATTGTGTTCTTATACGACGTTTTCATTTTATAGTAATTAGATTAGATTACAGTATATGACATTTCATTAAAAAAAAATTACAAGAAAAAGATAAATTATTTGTTTTATCGGCTAAAATTAAAATTCCGAAAAAATAAACAAATTAAAATATATATTATTATTATTATAAATCCGATTTATGAAGAATGTGTAGCTATATATAATTGGCAATTGTATGCAATACTCGTAATTTAGATATAATATATGCGACACATTAAAACATTGATCAATTGGTAATTTTAATCATTGAACGCAATACAATAATTATCATGTACATTATTATATTATAATATGCAATTGTAGAAGTAGAAGTAAAAGTGAAAGTTTATTTACAACTATAAGCTATAAGCAACCAATAAAACAATATATAATATACCTACATTATATATATATATGTTATGATTCTCCCTACTATGTTATATTTTATATTACCTTTTTTAATTTTCTGTAAAAAGTCAAAATTGTATATGTAGACATAATTTCAATTTTCTATTTTAAAAACATTTAAACATATTTTAAACCATTGTTAAACAATTTGTTCTTTTATATCATAAGTTTGAAAATAAAGTTTTGAAGAATATCAGAGACAAATTAGTAGGAATCGTTAAACAATATGTTTGGCATATTTTCATTCTTGGACTGGTCTAACTCCTCCGATCACTTCTTCCCCGCGTTGCATGACTTGAACCTTTAGCTTTTATGCATATTTTATGTCACTGTGCTAATTCGTATGTTATATTCAGTGACGCATACATAACTATTGTATGGAGGAAGGGGGGATCAGTTGCAAACAAATTATCACAGAAGGAACATTTTTAAACCTATAAGTGCCTGCACATTAAGATAATAAAAAGGCCTATGGGGGATCTGACCATCCACATCCTCCCCTTGTATACGCCACTAGTTATTTTATGATATTGATACAAATTCAACATCGTTCTCGTTATAATATTATAATAATATATCATCCACGGTAGGTTTACCTGCCGTTCTTTTACGTATATACTGAAGGAACTCGGCAAGACGATAACCGATTCGACAAAATAATAATAATATTATATTTTATTTTATTCTCACAAAATGTTAAGCTGTTATAATTAGAACCAATGGTCGTGCACTTGTGCCGATAATATTATTACTGTATATGTGACGGGTATTTTTGAAGAAAAAAAAGACACACGTGTGCGTCTTTTCAGCGGAATTACGTGACTGACATTGATTTGCTTTACCGATGCAAGTATACAGTTTTTTCTTTTCTTTCATTTAACATATTGCCAACTCGTTCGATAATCATATGAGGTCGCAGACAATAAACTCAAGTGAAGTGATTCTCGAAAAAATCTTTTGCCCATGATTTTCTCGTGTATTTTTATAATAATCGACAACGATTATAATATAGATACAAAATGTACAATACATATTAGTATAAAATGGGAAACGTAACTGCTCACTAACTTACGGTTAATGTTTTTTAAAATCACGCATTTCCTGTAGGTAGGTACGTTTGTTTTATGAAATTATATTATAGTATGTGATTGTGTTGACGAAAAATTTACACGTCGATAAAACGTCTAATGAAACAACCACAATTATAATGATTTGCCGTTTGGGTTTGCAGACAATATTGTGAATATTATTGGGATTGTTTAAAAAAAAAAGAAAATAATAACATTCTATTCGTCGACAAGACTACTAGTCCACACTACTATTATTTATTAGGTAGGTAATACCTACGTTGTAAGGTACGATTTGAATAAATAAAAAATAAAAAGTGAAATAATAAATGACGAAAAAAAAATACGTCTATGTACGATGACGATCAAACTTGCACATAAATCAAAATATATCGATGTATACACCTGCGTAATATTAATATTATAACAATTAATCAGCATTACAGCCGACGTATTGGGAACGCGGCATTTTTTGTCTTAATGCCTATCCGTGTAAAACCGATGAATGTCGTTATACTACGCAATAATAATTAAGGGAGTGGTGACAATAATATGAAATTGTGTCCCTCTATCTCACTGATGACCTTTTAATGAAATACTATGTGCGAGTGAACTGCGGTATGGTTTGACGACGATATGTGATGGTTAATTTTTTGTCAATTTGTGACGGTAGAAAAAAAAGACTACTGAAAAATGTGCCTCGACATGATTTTTACTGCAGGAAAAATAGAATTATTTCTCAGTAGAGTCATCAAACCAGCAAAACGCAGTAGACAATAAAAAAAAAAAATGTAATAATTGAAAATTATTGACGACCGATTAAGACAAAATCTCAATAAATTGTTTGGCAAACCGAATCGACAGTTTTTTTTAATGCGATATTTTTTATTTATTTTTACATGCATGTCGTAATTTTGTTAATTTAAAAACAAAAACGTTTAAACATTATCATAGTTGTGTATATCTGTCGAATGAATGTTTTCTAATCCAAAAATAATCAAACATTTACTTGCAAAACACTATTCATATACCCGACATGATATTATGCATACTACACAATATGGACTTTCATAATTCGACAAATAACATTTATGCACATTAATTATTGTACGAATCAGTGCTGTTTAGCCAGGGTGGGAGACTAATGTTTATAATAACTTCATATCGATTCCACTGGCTATTGATTCCGCCAGAATCAATTTCTTTTAAATATACCTATACAAAAAAACTTAAAATTATAACGGTAAAAAATAATAAAAATGAAATTTATTATTACCTCCTTACAGTTATGTAAAAAAAATATTTTCAAAACGTTAATAGTTTTTGCAATAATGAGTAATTCATCATTCATGATAAAAAAAAAACCACCTTGTATATTAATATATTTTGTCAGCAAGTTTTTATTTTTGAATATTTTAAAAAGTAGAAGACTTTGTAGAAATTCCACCGTGGAATCAATAGGTACCTACTTAATAAAAATGTAATCATTTTTCATCGGAATCGATATGTAAATATTTTAAACAGTAGCCGATGAAATGAATACTATAAACATTTTATCTATGCAGGTAAATAATTTCGGCGGATTCAATAAATCCCCCTTATTTAATAGAGCTTTATTATATTTTGGGTACCTATACTGTCTGGACATATTGTATATCTTCTTTAAATTAGCCTGAGGCTATAGTAATCGTTCTTGACGCCGAGGACTAACGACAAACGAAGACTCAGCCTTTTCGTTTGAAAAAGTCACTTCGAACACCGCGATGGCCATTATCCGCCACTGGGACACCCGCCAGCAAGTGAGACCGTCTACTGTATCTCCAGCGTTACATAAACCGGCGAAACCAACAACCTGATCGAAAGTCCCATCCACAATGCCTAAATAAAGTTGCGAAGTCTCCGCGGTGACTTGGCTTGAAAAATATTTTACTTCGGGGTGTGTAAAATTTAATTACTAAAATAAAATAAAAATACTACATCCCAATTTAGATGAAATGTCTAGTCGGTCGATACTTCTCGTATAAGTTTTCAAGCACTCGTTAATACTATGGGCAAATTGATATAATTTTAAAAGTGTTTGAAATACAAAAATTGACTGAGTGGCTCGCATCAAAAAAAAAAAAAATTACCCTGAACAGCACATCATCATATCGACGTACAATACTATAGTTGGATTTGATAATATGTGCAAGAGCATATATTGTACAACCTGTACAATATTATTGCAGGTACCTATACCGACGAGTGACGGCAATGACGCCGACGCGTTTTCGGAAGACTCGCTGTAAGAATAATAATAATAAAAAACTATTTAATATGAAACTATAATAGTGGTCTTGTGATGTGCGCTCAATAGACGAATAACATAAACGTAAAAAAAATCAAAACGGACATAATATTCGTGTGTTTAGTCTCCAGTTGAATACCTACAACGAGTACTACAGGTAAACGCATGTACATATACATATATACAACTACTGGCGGCTGTGTATAATATTATTATGTGTACGACGCGCCTCTTATAGCCGCTAAAATATACGTACCTATATACATATATTGCTCATCGAATTTACCATTTTATTGTTTTTATTTCGGTGGGATAATTTTATTCTCTCCGCGCTCCACTAGTAAATCGTGTCGGTTCAAGAGGTTTCGTATACGTACATAACATGTGCCAGTGACGGAGAAACGCAAATATTTAAAACGAGACGGATATACGTTATATTTTATTATTATATTATTATTATTATTATTATTATGCGAGTGTGTGCAGTAACGGCGCATTAAAAAAAAAAAAAAACGGAATGTCCCGGCACTCGAGCCCATTCCACTCAAAAACCCATTGATCGCGCGTCGCCGGGAATCGAACCTGTCCGTCAATGACTTACTGGGCACAGTGGATTCCGTGGGAATGCGCCACATTATTACACCGAACCCATTATAATAATTCGCCATCGTGTGTGTATAATATTATAGGTACCTATAATACATATTACATACATTTTACACGGTGAGCTGCGCGGACGTACTCGCATTGTGACGATCCCAATTTATATCTGCGGCAGCTTTCCTCCGCTCCGGTGTGTACACATAATATCGTCATCGTCATTATTGTCGTTATGTATTATTCACAATATACGTATAGGTTTTTAGCAACAGGTCCGTAGTGTCTCGTGGTAACAGTTGTTCCGATAAGTCTGTCGAGGGACGCCGTGACCGGTTTTCGTGTCCAGACGATTTGGACAAATTTTATTTCAAAAAACAAACAAAATCGACATTAAAGGACGTCCTGAACTCCTGTTATACAATAATTCCATAGTATTATATTGTTACTACTTTTTCATCGGAGTAAAACGCTCCGGTATTCGATTTTTGTAAATGTCTTGCGTATTTTTATTTTGTTGTGTTTGTCTCAGACTTGGAATGCATTTTTCCTTCCAAAACTACACGCAAATCGTATTTAAAGATTTTTAAACCGTAAATAAAGACCGAATAAACGTTTAACCTATATAAGTTATAACAGATATGTAAATTACAAAGAGTGTCCTAACAAATAATTGAGTTGATGGTTTCTTTGGTATACATTACATGCGCGTGTGTACGTCAAAACAGCAAAATAAAAATAATGAATACAAAAATATAGTGAAATCTAGAATAACGAATAAGAAATAAGTAGGTATCTACAATAATAATTATTGTGCTTGATATTTATTAGCACTTTTAAACGTTTGAACAGATAATAATATTTAATTAGGCTTTTTAACTTAAAACAGTTAAGAATAATATTATATTTTATTGATTATTCTATTCACAACCCAGGAAGCCGAGAAAAATTAATAACATACCCATTTTAAGAGTTTAGTGTAGTATTACAGTTTAACTATTGTACAATACTGTTTGTTCATTATTTATATATATATTATATCTGTAGCTGGCGCTCGCGCTCCCAGGTCTCAAGCAATCCACAAAGCCCATATAATGAAGAAAAAATTATTTTGAAATTAAAAATCCGAAAACTGTTCCATAATGTATATATTACGTATTATATTTTATTATAATTACAATTTACAGCTACAAGATGTCTTCTACTATGAATTCGTATTCAAACAATTTTATATACGTGACGTAGGCAAAAATTCTAATTTTAAAAAATATAATATTTCTTTATTAATTTATTCGAAGGTAAAAATATAATTTTTAAATTATTACAAATTGAACATAATTAGACTACGTTCATCCAATTTTATATTTATCAATGCGTCGTTACTCATTAATTAAATTTATGTAAACGATATAATATTTACGTTGACTATTAAAATGCATCGTAAATTATATGACGCAATTTGTTATTTTCCATATTTCCTAATATCAAACCACGTGAATCATAATATAATATTAGAAAAAAATAGTTTGTTTTAAATGTATAAAAAGGTATATAATACATATAGGTTATGCTGTGTTTCATGGTCGTTTCACACAAAAAAACCACATGACACATTTATATGCGATAGCTGAGAAACGAGAATAGAAATTTATATGGAAAAAAATAGTTTCCATCTAAAACCATCTAACTATAATACCACAATTGGCTGAATTATGAAGCTTTATTATAATACTAAAGACTTTATAATGTAAAATGTTCTGCAGTCCACAACGCTTTGTAAAGATACAGTTACATAATATGTTTTTATGCAAAGTATTAAATGTATACTGCCCTCCCCACTCGTGGCTGAAACTTTCAAAAATAACAAATGCCCTCTCCCAAAAAAAAATTGAACAAAAAATATTTAACTTTCGTTGACTCCACTATAATTCATATTAATATTTCGATATCGCTAATAAACATTTTAGATACCTGCCTAAAATAAAATAATATACTTATTTAAATTTTTAAGTAAAATGAACTAATAAAATGATTAACGATTACATATTACAATAGTGTAATCTACCATGCTTAATAGGCATACTACTCGAACTGTGTGAGGTTAGGCGTAACTATAATTACGTATATTTTGGTGATAAAACATGATGTCATGTATTATGATTATTATTATTTATATGCTAAACGCTAATTTTCAAAAATACATTAGAAAAATGATCATCAATATAATAAATATATTATATAGGTACCTATTATAAAAGAATACTATAATTTATATCAATATTAAAAAATCCGGTTACAATTAATATAATGTTAAATTGCATCCATATGACATTGAACCCATGGGATTTTATGCAAACTGCACGAAGAATGTTCATTGCTATTGTAAAATCAGTCTTGTGTTTATTAATAAAATATTAATTAATCGTATACAATTTTAATAAAAAATTCAATTAAAAAAAATGAACGTCCCCGAACATATTATATTATTTAGTACATAATATGATGATTTCGCACTTCCGGCCAGCACGCACAATGCCACGTTGATTGATAGTAGAAAGAACTTGCGATATTATTTACTTATAAGTTATTATATAACATACAAGGTGGTACATTTAAATGTCTACGCAAGTCTGAATTTTTTTTTGAAAATATATTCTTTTACAACATACGTTGTTACTGCAAAACAACATTTCTAAAAAAAAATTATGTTATTTACAATTTGTATTGGTATCATTTTTTAAAGTTTTTTATTTTCTGAAAGATAACATACATTTTTAATTTCATATTCCAAAATAAAACATTTTTTGGAGTAATTTTTAATGAATAAAAATTGAATTTTAAATGAGCAGTTAATATTACTTATGATTTATAAGTATTTAAAATTAATTTAAAGAAGAGTGGCCCGCAAAATATTGGTCCACACATATGAACTTTAAATACTTATAAGTAATAACTAATCGTTCGAAATTTAATTTTTATGTATTGAAGTAGGTACTCTAAAAATATTCTACTTCGGAATATAACATTAAAAATACATGTTATTTTTCAAAAAAGTAAAAACTTAAAAAATTATAAAAAATATTTTTTTGCAATGATAGCAAACTAAACAAAAAACTTGTCAAGACAATAAATATATAGGCACTTGAATGGGTCATCCTGTATATGTATGTAAATACTGAATACTTGACATACAATTGACGAAATACTTTTCGCAGACACGTGTTGTATTAATGACTGTTCTTATAATATAATACAATAGGTTAAGTATTCGTGTAATCGTGTATTGTATAGGTACACTAAATTAGTAAATTTACTTGAAATATCGTATTTCTTTATTCATGAATCTCATCAATAAGCATTATGTTAACCATTACATGCATATTATAAAATAAAAGTTAATATCTATATATATATAGATATAAATGAATGCCTGTCTGTCTATCTTTTATGCATTCCCAAATCGTTCAACTGATTGTGATTAAATTTGAAACAGAGACAGATTAGACCTTTAGGAAGAAGATAGGCTAGATTAAAAAGAAAGAGGCCAACCCCGGGAACTGCTCAAACAAGGATTTTGGGATTTAGGGTGGAAATATTTGTTTATAAAAATGATTGCTATTGGTAATCATGGTCGTTATTGGTTTGTATAATCTCTGTTTATTTATAAGGTTGCCAATGGTTACATATTTTACAACTATTATAATTCATATGAATATATCATATTAACATTTTTGCAAATAAATTTATAGAAAAAAACAAATCTTTGGCACGGGCAACCTTCACAATGTTTTTCATGTACCCAACCTAATTTTGATTTCACTCACTTACGTGCCTCATGAGGTCTGCAATCCACTGTAGTTGGATTGCCTACCTGATAATTTATTGCTCGCATAATGTCCGTGATCTAATTCAGCGGATTGTCTACCTATGTGGTTTAGATGCGTATAAATCACTTCAAGTTAATCTTAACTTAATATTTGGTTCAGGCAACGCTGGGCGGGATAGCTAATATTAGTATTTAAATTAATTTATGGTAATGATCACCCGCACTTACTTTAGCAACTTTTAATGTTATTGTAGTGCTTGTCTCATAGGTACTATAACTTTATTTCTATTATAGCTGTATCATATTGAAATTAAACAAAACATTTTAAAAATTGGGTATATGTAACACCCACTAGATTTAAAAATGTTTTTGAATTATATATAGGGGTCCTGGCCCTTAAATAAATAAATAAATAAAATTAAATAAAATAATTATATTACTGCAATGCAAGTGCTGTACTAGTGCTTATAATATTATATAATTTACAATAGATATATTATTACATATTGTTAAATACTTATATACGTATTACATATTTTTATACTTATACATTCTATTGGTGTAAGAATTAAACATTTTATGTGTACGATATCGTTTTAGATTCTATTCCGCGACCGATGGCGTGCCTATACTCTCGTAAAACAAAGTTCAAACAACTATTAAATGTCGAAAATCGTACCCTGATATTATTGAAATATAATATATGCAAGTCCAAGGCACCCGAATCGTTGATGTTCATCGATGACATCGAATCTACTGCCATAAAAATTGAAAACTTAAACGATGTACAAACGTTAAGTAGTTGGTAATTGTTATTATTAGGTATTGCGATTGCTATTGTATTGTATAAAACATCTATCATACAAACTTAGAAATGTAATCTCAAATTCTCAACATTAAAAAATGGAAATAATGTCTTCCTTATAATTAAATAAGAAAAAAGTAATTATTTTCCCCTTGTGTGACAAAGATTAAACATATAGAACACTAGAACACATTCATCTAACTCACTCCTACTTCATCATTACAGAATTGGCACCAACTTGTACCATATGCTAAGAAAACCTTTCAGTTACACACATAATAAGTACCTATATATAGTGATCAATTGCTCTGAATACACTGAAGCGCGTAAAATCTTCAATAATCCATCTACGTTATACAGCAATAGCACTCAATGAAAGAAATATCGAAGCAATCTACACATTTTTTCAGAAAATAAACTTAAAACAAGAATTTTAAAAACTATGAAAATTGCCATTAGATTTAAGATTTTTTAACTACCTATATAATTAAGCAATCTGTCTAAATTGGACACATGACCTTAAATTATGGAGAAATGCCAAAATCTCTAATATAAAATAAATACATTCATTTTGAATAATACCTAAAGAAAAATAACAAATTTCTCGCCTATACATATCTAATTACACTCTTAACACTAATTTCCAATTAAAAACTGTTCAGAAAGAACAAAAAACTGCCTTTAAAAGGTTCCACGCTTATCTTTGATTCTCATACAAACCTCTTGATTCAAAACTCATAAACTTTCTCGAATTCCCGGTATTCTTTCATGACATCTAAAGCGCTAATGCTACATGTAAAAACTTGTTCAACTACAATAAATTTAAAAAAACTAGGAAGTTTCAAAAATGAGATGTTTTTCTGTAAAGCTGTTTATGTAAGTACTTACAATAATTTCATCACATAAAATAAAGGAATTGCACAAATAAAATGATCATATTTATCATAAAAGAAAATTAAGCTAAAATCCATTGATGTCGAAGTATTTAAATATATATATATATTATTAATATTGGTATGTATAATATAATATACCTACATAATACTCGTTTAGGGACGTATTCAAAAAAAAAAAAAAAAAAATACTGTATGGTAGAGGGACTGAAAAGGAATGAAGTTATAAACATTCATTTTATAAGTTATACACAATAGTCGGTGTGTCTGTATAATATCGCTTGTGAATGTGTGACAACCGTATATTATATTAATTGTAGACAGAAATGATGAAGGACATACACACGTGCGACATTGCCACATGCAACATTTTGGATATCGTTAACCGAAAACAATGCAACAGACGAACGAGTGTGGTTTATATTTTTATAGTTTGCGGCGGACAAATATAAATAATACAATATACATAATATTATACAAAAATTAATTCAAAATGTTATTATTGGATAAAATGCCCGAGTTCCGTCAATAGACTGTAATCTTCACAAAAGAGAAACATTGCCATTTTTTTAAACATTTATCTGTCTAAAACATTATAATATTATGCTTATCGTACATAATTTTTGTAAAAATTGTATATTTTTTTTTTCAAAACCAAAATATGATAATACCTATGTTCTAAATATTATAAAAACAATTGTTCCAAAATATCGAAAAAATTATGTTTTTAATGATATAAAACCGTGTTAAGTATATAAAAAAACAACAAAAAATATCAAAAAAAATTCAAAGGAAATATTAATAAATAATTTACTATGGAAATTTATGATCACTTTTACTGTACCTAGTTATTTGTATACAAAAGAAATATGATTACAAAACAAAACGCATCCGTAACAACATTTTATATTTTAATTGCTAGTTTGATGAAACACATTTATTACTAATTCAACAATAGACCAGAATAATCTAAAAGGAAAAAAAACACGAATACTCAGCCACCTTATTTGTGTCATCGTCATCAGTTTTCCGTTTTAAATATTATTATAAGTCTAAAACTACACACCGTGAACTCCAGAGAGCAAGCGTACTTCTAGGCGTATTATTAGAACGCGTGATAAGTGGCGTTCATGAACACTGAACGCTTCGGGCATAATGGACGCAATATCATATATTATTAAATGTTATTTATATAATTATAACATTATAACAGTTAGATATTTCTAGAAAACGATTTTGGAGTTTATTTTTCTCGGTCGTGCGATGATTCCTCCTTCTCTGTACGTTAGCCGTAGATTAATATATTATTAAAATTAATAGACGACGCGTAAAGCGGAAGAGGAACGTGAAAACCAAAAACCAAAAACAAAAACCATTTACAAAACACAATAATTATGACACGATGCTGACGACTACGGTTTTTAAAACTGTACGTATAACATAATAATATCACAGCGATTTATCGGCGGCGCGGCTAGGAAAGCCACATCGCAACGGGACGTCATTGTGTTATATATTATTATTATTATAATATACGGATTGCGATTTCCGCTTTTCGTTATACCCTTCACATACACGCGTACATGCACTGCATTTAATCGATCGGCTTGATATAATATTTCAAAATCGCAAAAATAAATACACCACGTGCGACAACAACAGTAATATAGTAATATCATCCCCTGCTGCGGCCATTTCAGAAATAATGATTCCTGAGAGCTTTTCGTCCGGCCGGCTCCGTGTTACACAATATTATAGTATCATAATAATAATAATAATAATAATATCGTATTGTACATAATATTATTATCGTATTGTACCAATCGCACGCACGCGCACTCGGTCACACCTACACAATAATAGTGTTACCTACCGTGTGTTTTACATGAAAGCGATTCGCCGAAATCGACTTTTTTGTGAACACAACAGAATACAGACGATCATAAATCGCTTTGTCGTTTTATCAAAACCACATTAAGTGCTCTTCCCTTATTCTAAGTATTTTTCTCAAACGTTTCTCGCGCGCGCAAACGGGTTTTCACATTACCACCACATAGGTAACCACGTCATGCGCAGCAGCCTGCTGTTTAACCGTACAGACGATTCTGTGTTACTGATTATTACGCGGGTGTGTACTTTTTATAAACGATTTTTCTTCCGCCGCTCGCTGTACCTACCTAAACATATTATATTATCTAAAACAAAAAAAAAAAAAAAAACCTCGAGTCTTCACATTTTCATTTGGGAGATTATATGTGATTAATATATGTGAACATTAGTTTTACAATACTATTGACCTTCCCGAGTTCTATACGAAATGTGTTTCTTTAAATTACCTACAGACTTGTAAAACTTAATATATATAGATAACTGTATAACAAGAATGCGTGCGTATCCATCACACACACATGCATACACAAATCACATCACCTTTGCAGTTATTAAATTTTACTAAAATATCGTTTCGATTCAAACCAAAACCGTATGGCGGCGGCGCAATATACCTACAAAGTACCTACATTATTTTACCCAACGGTTTATATAAACATTTCTCGTAAATAAATGGAAAATGCTTATAGCTAACCATTATTCCTATGACTATTATATATGTATTATATAGACGACGAGGCGATAAAAAACAATATAATATAGTAATATTTAAATTTTTATAATATTAGCTACGAAATGGTAATTTTTCAAATCGAGTTTTTTTTAATTTTACGTGGTTCGTTAATCTCACGTTTGGTAGGATATAATGTTATCATGCATAAAAAAATAATAATAACTACCTACCTAATATGCGCGTATTTTATATTATGATCATATATATTTTAATTAATAGTCTCAACGGTGTATATATTTTATAGACGAGTCGTGCGTGTAATAATTCGACACAAAATCATACGTCCGCTGATTGCGTAAATATATATTTATAAATTCAATAATCTGTTTCCATAAGATATATAAGAGGAAATTTGTATCATAAAAAAAAAAATAATAATAAAAACGGCCGGTTTTTGGTCGTTAGATCCGTAAAACTTTTAACGAAACCGCCAAAGTCGATTTTATGAGAAAATAATAACATAACTTATGACCGTTGTTGTACATATTACAATATAGGTACTACGGTCGCATTATCACAATCTTAATGTATACATTATATTAACATATCACAGTATACATCGTACACACAATGTCACAATACGATTAGAGTTTGCGCTGGGTATTTCGACGTAAAAGTCACGTCAGCTCAAATTCGCATGAACGTTATTATGACTTATATACCATATTATTATAATTTGAAGAAAAGCGCTTTTTTGATAATCTTTGACTCGTTTCTCTACCGAAAACGCCCGCAAAATACCTGTTTTTTTCTACCTAACCTACCTACCGAGTATATTATTCAATTCAATCATTGAATCTCGACCGCGAAATTACTAGGCACCGCAATGCATAGGACTACGATCATAGTCGTAAATAGGATTATAGGTTAAGTTCCAAACTCGACCTAACCTTGAATTTGATTTAATTTAGTCGTCATAGTTATTTTGATATTTAATTTTGTAATTTTACGGATTTACTATTGCAAAAACACAATATAATATTTATATTTTTATTCTGACCTCGGTGAAATTGCGTGGACAAAATGCAAGCGACCGAATGAGATGATGAACTATATCCAACTTTATTATTAGAGTCTATAAACTTTTGACCTCAAACCCTACGAATGCTCATATCTACCCTATTTTCGCCAACGACTACCATGGTGTGGTTATCTACATAATACAAATAAACTCAGTTTTTTCAGACCTTCCATTAATCACGCATTAAACATTTAATACGCATGCTACGGTTTATTTTCTCGCGCAGAGACACACACAGCAAATATCTATGCCACGTACCTGAATTATTATATTAATTATATAAGTAAGCGATCCGTAACGTTTGTCCCATACTTCACCAAAAACACGGTAATATTTTATAACATGTGTATCGCCGTATAAGACTAAAATGTATTATACGATATAAACATGCATGGCGAAGAAGACGTCACACGTTGATTTTAATAATAATATTACGGTCTTTAACCAGCTACACTCGCGTAGACAACCAAGCCGGGTGTGGGTGTGGCGGAGACCGCGGTGGAGGTGTCTTGTTCCGCGATAAATAATGAGTTGTGACCGCCGTCACCGAATAATATATTATTATAATAATACTGCGACGTGTGTGTCGTCGGAAGCTCGGACACGCGCATTAGATGTGCTTAAACGTCCGATGGACAATTAATAGTACGACGATAATAATGTTACATTATACTATCGGTAAAATATCTTTTCGACGCGGTTACGCACGAACAGTGCGCCTGTGTAGGTATATACCACACGTGGTACCTATTGCACGAGACTCCGACCAATCGTATATGCTGGGAAACGTTTTCAAACAGACCTCACCAGCCACACACGGAATACGCGCAGCAAACGAATTGCGTTCCAAAATTCCTTCTTCATATACGAATTTACGTCCCGGCGATATTTAACAAATACACTAATTGCGTCTCGATAATATTTGACAACTACACTAATAATTGCGTCCGATGTAAATACATTATTTTCCTTCCTATTTAATACAGACTTAGGACTGTCAATAGCAACATTAGATATTATGTTGCAAAAGTAGGTTAAAAATATTTTTTTTTTTTCATCATTTCGTTGTACATCAAAAATATTGTTTTCGTCGTTAATTCATAACTAATTATAAGAAAAATATATATATATATATATATATATATATATATATATATATATATATATATATATATATATATATATATATATATATATATATATACATATGAAGAAGGTTATAGGTTATTATATTATTATATTAAAATATTAAAGCGTGTTTATTTATGGATTGGTAAACATTTTAATGATACAATTTTCATATAGTCAAAACGTACTATTTCGTTCACGTCATGTTTAATCATTTGTTTTCTTAAAATTTCTCGTTTTTCGTATATTTCACGTTTTATTTTCTGTATTCGACCACTACTGTGAATTTTGATGCAAGTGTCTTTCTGTACATTTTTAAATACATCAATACATTTGTAGATATTTAGATGAGCAGAATAAAACATACCGTTAAATTTTGAATGGAAAGCTTCACAGCTATATGTTGTCCGTGTAATTGAACCTGAGTATACTGTCCATAAAAAAGGAGGAAAGTCGCAATCGGGAGCTATATATGCATTTGAAGTATTAATCTGTAAATGTTTGTTCTTTTACATTTTGTAGTAAAATTGATACTATATCAAAAAGCTATGTAAAACAGCTTTTTACATCTTCGGGTTTCCAAAAGGGGAAACCAAAAAATATTTTCAAGTAATTGGTTATTTCTGATTTTAGTCAAACCTAGAGCTTGTATTAGTCTCCACCAACTCCGGCCTATCAAACAATATATTAAACAATCTGTGCCCTTTTAATTCGGCGGATGGCCAAACAAACAATACTGCCGAGCGGGACGCAATTAGTATAGTCGCGTGGAATAAACGGGACGCAATTCGTATGCAGCCGAAATACGTACCTATAACCGAGCACATAATATATATAGTAATGAGTATTTATTTTATACCTCTTCGCAACCGGTTCGGAGCATTCGTCCAAGCATATTGATATATATATATAGAGAGAGAGATTGGTACTCGTAATGAAGTTATGACACTTTAATTACCGACCGGGACATCGCGCGTCTAGAGCGGAGACCTTCGATAGGTATATAATATACACCTACATTTATGTATGTTGTATATAATATATTACAATATAGCAGTGGTGTACCTCCTGATCATTATATCGCGGTTCAAGGGCACCGTTATGCGGTTTCACGGTCCCGATGTCGGATTTGTCGATATCACAACCATGTTTACCCCGTTTGGTCACAAGTCACCGGGTACCTACCTATACAGTGAATTATAATATAAAAATATTATTTAATGTGATTGTGCTAAAATATATAACAATATAGTGTATGAAGATGCTTGTTTTAAATAACGCTGAATTCTCGTAACACGCCCGTAATTTATTTATTTAATATGATTAACCGGCAAGGGGTAAACGGACAGCAAGTTTCTTAATCCTAATTAACAATTAAACATTTAAAACAATTCTTTTATACACGTGCTAATTTATGTTTATTTTTTTCACATGTAATTTGCGTTCCAGGGTTTCGTCTGAAAGTTACCAAATGGTTTGATGTAATTTTTATCGAATAGATATTCAAAAGAAGAGACCTATCTCACATATCACGATATGTCCCAATAGTGTTATATTTTATATGGCTACATAACTCGATGCTGGTATCAATCGGTCAGCATGTACGTTTTGTATTTTGCAGCCTTGCAGGTATACGTGCTTATGTAGAATACACCGAATACTGATGTATCGCGTAATTACCCAAACACTGCAATTTGTTCACGTTTTACTTGTCTTCCAATATATTATATAATAATAATGCTATATAATTTCTTTTAAAAGCGGAACCCTATAAGCATTATAAATTTAAAATACAGTTATCGCCTATATCGGTGATAATTTGAACCTACATGACTTTTAAAGAACGTCTATATGGCGCAAATATCGAGATGACTGTGTGATATTACTTTTTGTCCCACTAGTAGAATTTCTATATTGTCGTCTTCCTTTAAAATATATTTTATATTTATATACATACGTGACTCGACACGATTTCAAAACGTGAAAATTTACTTATCCTATAATGTGTATAAGCTAAAACTGTTCCAGGCATTAGAAACTTTGATAGTATTGTAAAATAGTGATAAGTTATTATTATTATTATAGTAGGTAAATAAAAAGCCATTTCATAATTAATTAAAATAATAAATGATTAAAAGCATTGATATTATGTAATTATACAAAATAAATAAATAAGATATTATTTATCATGATATTGGTTATTATATTATATCATATTATTTTATTTTATTATAATACCTATTTATTTTTACATAATTGAATTGAATGGCACTTAAAATAAATTGCAATATATTATAATAAAATAAAATAGTATAATATAATTTAATAATATCAATATCATAATAAATAATAACTTATTTATTTATTTTGTATATCGTTGTGCCATAAATATAAGGTATATTATTATCTTTATATCATTAATAAAAAATAGGTATATAATTAATATCATTGTTTTCAGAATATATAACACATAAATAATAATTTTTTTTTATTATTAATAAAATAAGACATTCCTAGCTTATGGCTATCATCTATGGATAATACAGAATAGTATCAGTTTGTGATTATTTAAAAAGATAATTATACATATAAATATAAGTATACGAACAGATGTATGTACAGATGATTAATATAAATAAATTACATAATTACAAATAATTAAATGCAAAATTATATGACAACGATAAAATATAGACAGATTATAGACTGGAGGTAGGATTTAACTAATGAGATCACGAAGACGGCCGCGTTTCAGACGTCGTTGGATTGGTGGATAAATATGAATATTGTAATGAAGCAAATCTGTTGAGTTGAGTAATGAATTATGGAAATTTATTGATAGGGTGTGTATGTGATCTACAATTTTAACAATTTGGAGGTCTTTATGAATATTTTCATTACGAATGAATCACTGAGCATTTGTAATGATTCTTAACACTTTATTTTGAAATATTTGGATTTTTTTTTAAATGTGACAAATACCGAACAATTTCCCCAGATTGAACAATTAATGGCAATAGTAGTTGCTTGTATATTAGGATTGAACATTTTTTATGAATGACTGATTTTTTGTTTATTATTGGAAATAGGCGTTGGTATGCTAGTTGTAGTTTTGTTAATAAGTGAGGCCACCAGGTCAGCCTCTTATCAAGTGTGACTCTGAGGTATTTGACTGTCGATTTCCAAGGTATGGGCACGTTGTTGAATTTTAGTGGTAATGATGTGAAATAACAACGAAGATTGAAAATAATTGCTGTACTTTTTGATACGTTTATTTGTATCTTCCAGTTTTTACACTATGCTGATAATACATTTATGCGGTCATATAGATAAGTAATAATAAAATTATAATAAATTATTGTTTTTTTTTCCATCAATATTAGGTATAAAATTATAAGTAAAAAAAAAATATATATTGCACAAAAATAATTTGTTTGTATTTGCGGTTCAAATTGCCCGGGCGGTGTATACACATTGCCCGTATTATAAACACCGATCAGTAACGACAAATTATGACACCAATTATCGTCTTACAGTTCTCATCAATTCGGTTCGCTGCGAAACTATATTATTTACTAACTATTACACGCGTATATAATATTATTATAGCGTTTAACTCACAAATGAATTGTAAATAAACGACTAATGAGTACATCACTCTTCACGACAAACGGTTTATTTAAAAACATTTTTACATAATTCATGATTTTTGTAAAATACAAGTGTGCTGATGAGAGGAGGGTAGAAGAGGTCAAGCAATATCTATCCGATATATTTACATCACGCGTCAACGCAACTGCACAATTATTATTATTATTCCGGAAATGTAATATTTCGTGTCCGCGATGTATTAGAACGTGTAGTACTTACTCAGCTATGATGATGAGGGCAAGTTAAGTACAACCACCGATCACACAATATTGATTTATAAAAATGTGGGGGTCGTAAGTAGTGTGGTGAAATTAAGATTCGCCTATAGTCTTGACTTTAAGTGATAAGTATAATTGATATTTAAACGTTTGAGCTGGGATCTGTCTATATAAAATGTTATATTATATATTTATATGAGATATACCTACCCGCTACTGGGTTACACGTCGTTCGTTTTTTTTTCCAGCACCGAGTAGGTACACACACAACGTTAACAGAAAGCTAATAAATTTCCCATCACTGTTCGTCTTGATACGTTGTTATTATTATTTTAACACGCACGCACACGAAGACTATAGACGTCGTCGCTCACCTCGTCGGGAGACGACTTGCTCCGGCCCGTGACGGGGCGTTTAAAATTAAATAGAATAGTGATGACAGCACACACACATAGGTACCCGCGAGCGCTTGCGCGAAAGATACAGATACGGAGTTATATGATTTCAAAACGGGATAGGTTTTAAACGTATGGCGTACTGGGTGGACCGGTGTGCAGATACTACCTTATAATGTGTATTATTATAATACTGTAGTCATAATAATATTTTACTAAAATACGTCGGATACAAACGCAATGTCATCTCACGCCAAAAAAAAAAAAAAAAACGATATGCCGTCGCGGACAATGAAAATATAAACTTAAATGTCGCTTAAAAATGTTTATCAAAATCGTATAGACGTTTCGATTTTTTTTTTTTATTTATCATTGGAACACGTATTAATGATGCTCATGTAATGTATATATGTGCATGTATACCTCAGGTACCTACACAATATAATATTGTACAATAATATTATACTATCGAAACTACGTGACGACCACAACGACATATAGGGCTTTTTTTTTGTTAACCGGCTGGTAAAATCTTGTTTTCGTTACACTCATACAATATTGGTAAATATATTTGTTTTAGGAGATATATTTTGAATTACGAACATACTCTGAACAGTAGGCACCATGTCCTTAAAACCAAAAAATAAAATCGTGTGATGCTTTGCAATAGTATATACATATAGTTACAACCCGATTCCGATTCTAACAGCACGATCGATTAAAAAAGTCATCCTATATAATATAATAAGATACTTGTTATGTCATATAAGTATAACTATAATGTTGTATATAACTGCATGCATTTTCGCACAAATTTGTGTGCGCCGATCGATATAATTTAATATATTAATATTATTATCATTATTTATATATAAAGGCCAACGCGTTCGATGTTTATATGCATAGTATATATAACATTACATTATTATACAGGTATCGAGGGCATTACGAATAAATTAACAAGGGCGCGATGTCGTTTAAAATTCTGCCGAACACGAAATCCGATCTCTGCGACGCCGAGTAATAACGTAGGTAATGGAGATAAATCGGTAAAAAAATAAAATAAAAATATAAACACTTATCATAACATTTTATAACGTATATATTGTATTATTATTATAATATTATGGTCGTGTGTTTTCCGTCTTTTTTATGCATTCGTCGCGCAAGGCGAACGCGGCCAGAACGTTGACCGTACACACACGCATACACGCACACACAAAACAAGCATTTATGTACACTGCAGGCGTATACCAAGAATGTGTCCCCAAGTCCAGTAGCCTACAACCTGTCACCCGAGCGCGCATATACACCTATATTGTTTAATATTTATTATCTTGTTCCAAGTTTGACCGGTGTGCGTTTTACACACGCACACGCCAGTGGGGCCGTCGGAACCTGTACGATCGTCGTGTGTGATGTACAACTGAACAGCCGACAGATGGGTGGCGGGGAGAAGGACTTTTCGGATGAATGAAATTTTTATACACGAGTACGCGCATATTATATTATGATAATATAAATATATATTACACACACATGCATGTGTGTGTGTGTGTGTGTGTGTGTGTGTGTATGCTCGACATGAATGGGGAAAACTACACCCGCGAATAGCATATATATATATAGTAGTTGTGTGTTATAATAACATGATACACCGACGTTTCGTCCAAAGAGCGATATTTTCAGGTGCAGTAGAGGAACGTTAGGATTCTTTGTCGGAATCGTTGTCAGGCAGTCTCGGGGAAATCTGAATCGACGTTTTTTTTCTCTTTAGACTTCATTGCTCTTGTGATTGTATATTTAAATATTATATAGTGCATTTCAGTATTACATAATATAATGATTGGCGCGTTATCCTTTTCCGTCTGGCATCTATATTTATGCAGGCTCCAGCAACGCCAAACGAGACGACAAAGATTACTGAACCTCTTTTTCGACCACATTTTCTAAATAATACGTGAAACGAAATATAATATGTGCTTAAATTTATTTCTACTTCAAATTATTTGGATGGAGGAGGGGTTAGAAGAATAACTTATCGAAAATAGATATTACATTTTTACCTATATATATATATATATATTACTTACTCATAGGTTGGGCAGCATCTTCGATAAAAGTATGTGCCTCATAGTATTTATTATTTTATACTTGTATTTGTATACAATATATCATGTAATTATAATAATACTAAGATAAAATATAATAAAACAAAATCACTGAAAATAAAGCAATTAAAAACATGTATCTCAAAATATTTAGTATTTTAGTATGGCCATACACTTGTAAAATTATAAGATAGGTATCTAAAGTAACTAGTTCACTGTAAACTGCCTCGTATGTTGAATTGCATATCTAGGATCTAAATACGAAATACTCATGTTCAATGTCAAATTTCGGTGTTTCTTACGCCTTAATTTTTGTTTTTATAAAAACTCCGAAAAAAAATTAATAGTAGCTCCGTGGTTATAAATCGCATTGCAGACCCTATCTTATCTATACACTATATGGTTATGCCACCGATAATAACAATAATAAAACATTACGTGTGCCGCGTGTTGAGTGGCTCACGCGTCGTATAAATGTATGTGATGTCGAACTCGCAGTGTACACTTACGTAGGTACATATAATATATACGCGGCGCGCGTTATCGACACGACGACGTGTGCGGCGACGACGACACGCGTTTATTGCGAATCCGTCACGCGACGGATTTTCGTATCGATTTTCTCTCTCCATTTTCCCCGTTCGTCGCATCGTGTATCGGATAATAATACGAATACGCGTGTACCGTGCGACATGGTTATATTTGTACTTGGGCATATATACGCGACGATGTATTTTCTACACACATTATAATAATATTCTGATCGACGCACGACCCGCGCCTCGTCGCGACCGTCCAACAGCCCTGAAAGTTTTTCGCTAATTAAGCACACGACGTTTGGCGGGCACACAAGTATAGTTTAATAGTATCATGTACACACATACGACGTGTAGGGCCATCGTAGGGGGCGCGGGTGATAAGGTAATGAGGTCCGGCGAGCACGAGCGAAATCGCGGCGGTGGTGGTCGTGGCGGACGGATATTATATACGATTCGTTTTTTTATTCCCCTCTGTCCGCCAAAAGCCCCTCTCGACCACCCCCCCCCTCCTTATACTGTGTACAATATAAGAGTTTCGTGTATATATATATATATATATATATAATGTTTAATGAGCGCACGCACATTACCGCAGCAGTTATATTATATACGCGCACACGCGTTCTCAATTCCGTATAATAAACGGTCATTTTCTTAATTAAACTCAATATATATATATATATATATATATATGACGCGCGCGCGCGCGCGTGTGTGTGTGTGTGTATAATGAAACGTGCGTTGGGGTCGTTGATCCACAACCGTTGCTGGAGCTTCACGGGTCTATAATATTATATATCAACGAATGCTACTGCTGCTGTACGGTGCTTAGCGATATATGTATTATATCGTGGTCGGATTTGTTGCCGTTTTCGATCCGATCTTCTGTTATACATCATTTTTATGTATATATATATGTGTGTGTGTGTGTGTGTGTGCGGGCACGCATTATTACACTATAATACATAAATATATAATACAGGCATAGGTCCTAAAAACGAAATCGAATATTGCCCGTGAGAACGTATAATATATATTGTGCGTACGTACGTGTGTGTGTGTGTGTTTAGAGGAATAAGCGTTTCAAAACTCCGATTAATATATTATATCGTTTCAGCCGACCCACCCAAACTGACGCCTGAAATAAGAACGGACAATTTGTTAGAGATTGAATTTGTACGTATACGCATGTACGAGCAATTAATCAAAATATGAAACTTGATTATTTTGAATCGAGAGACAAGGATGAAGAAAAAAACACGGTGGTATGGTAATGATCGTCTGAGATCCAATAAAAACGTATATAATAATATGTGGTGTATTAAAACGAAATCGTGTGTTTCGTTCTGAAATATATAATATGTAAAAATAATAAAATGCGTGATTAATAAATGACGTCAATGATGGCATTAATAATAATAATAACAGCACGGATTTTAATACGTTGTGCAATAGTTGTATATTATATACATACGGTTTTGCTGTATAATTACTAAATCAAGTATTTAAAATTAGGGAGTCGTTAAAGTCTTGAAGATTCGTATACGTACTGCGTTTACTTAAATAGCAGCTGGTAATGACACGAAATACAAGAATAATAATTAAACTGCAACGTGCGAAACGTATGGTCGGTTAATACGTTTAGTAAAACGAATTATATTTATTATGTGCAGAACAAATGAGCTATTCTCGTTATTCCTACCAATGGTAGATATATATATATATCGTCACGCGTAGATGAGACTTATTTTTTCCGAAAGACTAGAAACAAAATCTTATAATAGATTGTTTGTGTGTTTACACAGATGTAACATAATCGATTATAAATCTTTCGTCAACGCGTCGTGAATATTAACGACGTGTAAATACGTGACTGATTTAATATATTATACGGTCGAAATCTAATATAATATAATTTATTATAATGTTGGTCGTAAGCGATGGTCAGCGATCACAGTGTATTGTTTTACACGTCATAACAATATTTTCCACAAAGTATAGGTAAAAAAATCGGCTTTCATACATAACCGATCAGTGGCGCAACCAGGATTTTTTTAAGGGGGGGGTCCAAAAATATAATTATTTTAAAGTAGCATGCAAATTTAATTATTATAAACATAAAAAATAAAGTTATGTACAATGTGTACCTATACTTCTGTAACAATAAAATTACGGTATAAAATGAAGTATAATAATAAAAGTATAATATAAGTATAATATTTATAATTA
>JACXSJ010001252.1:91012-104596 GCA_014851325.1 Pentalonia nigronervosa | reverse complement strand
GTTTTGCATAACGCTGAGGACAAGGCGATGGGCCTAAATGCAGTGGTAGAGTTTACTTTGGGAATAGGTATGACTATGAACTCTTTCCAAGAGTCAGGAATTTTATTGAGGAGGAGAATTTTGTTGAGTATATTCAAGAGGTACTCGACGGCGTTAGTAGGAAGGTGTTTGAGCATAACAGGGGAAATGTTATCAGGGCTGGAGGCGATTGATTTGCGTGAGGCGATGGCGGCGTTTAACTCACTTAAGGTTATAGGCATGGAGATTATGTGATTAGTAAGTGAATTTGAGGCAAGCGAAATTGAATTATGTAAGGCTTCAGAAGATGAAGGGACATAACATGGTGCTACTTTACAACAGAAATCATTGAACCAACTATCATTGTGAGGACGAGAGCGAGTTACAATACTATTGCGAAAGCGTTTAGCGGTGGTCCAGGTAGATTGAATGGATGAAGAAGGATTGAGGTTCATACAGACTTGTTTCCAAGCTAGTCTTTCAGATTCTTTTAAGAGACGTGTGGTTGCAGCGCTGGCATTGCGATAATTAAGATAATCTTGAACGGAGCCTGAGCGAATGAAGGTTTTATATAAGGATTTGCGATTGGAAACTGCTTCGGAACAGGAGGAGTTCCACCACGGGGGAGAGGGAGGGAAGTTGTTAAGGTTATTAGGTTTGATAGGAATTGTTTTCTTAGAAATATCTAAGATCATATGAGTGAACTGTTCATAATCTTTTATTGGACATGTGTAAGTGTTGAGAAGAGGGATAGAGAAATTGATGAGTTGAGAGAAAAGGGGCCAGTCAGCTTTATTGAGGTTAAATTTGAGAATGGGGGAGAGATAATTGGGTAAGGTAGATCTGTTATTTGGTAAGGAGTTAGGGTTTGTAACATTGACAGATATGATAATAGGTAAATGATCACTTCCGTTAGGATCATCTATAATACGCCAAGTAGAAAGTTTTTTTTCATTTACGACGTGGTATTGTCTAACAATAAATGCTATAAGTCACAGATATAAAACTAAAGTAAATAAAAATTTAAACTCATTTGAGGTTGGCAAATTTGGCTTATCTTTTTTTTCTTCCAGGGACTCTCGGGAAAAGTTTTACAAACCTGATAATATATTACGTGATAACTGATAAGGCTAAGAAATAAAATATTATTGTAGAAAATTCAAATTTTCTTAAAATATTAAAGTAGTACTAAGCCACTAAGATTAAGGTGCTGGAGTCTGAGATATCTCCATAGTTATTACATATACATTTTGTTTGATTAATATTGTAAAATGCCAACAAAAATTACATATTAATGAGAAATAAACAATCCCAATGAAGATAAACGAGAAAAATTTATCTGCCTATTCAACATCGACGTCGCCAGTGGACAAAGAAGGATGGCTTTGCAAACGAGGAGAACTTAACAAAGGCTACCAGAAAAGATGGTTTGTTCTTAAAGGCAACTTGCTTTTCTATTTCGATAGGAAAAGTGATAAGGAGCCACTTGGTGTTGTCATATTGGAAGGATGTAGCATTGGTATATTGTGTTAATGCATTACTATTGACTGTATTGGTATTAAATGCATTTGGTATTTTTTTTTGTTTTTTAGAGTTGGCTGAAAATGATGATCAGTTTAGTTTTAAAATTATTTTTCATGGTCCCAATAATAGGAGCTATATATTGGGAGCTGATAGTCAGGAGTCAATGGAACAGTGGATGAAGGCGTTGGCTTGTGCTAGTTATGATTATATGAAATTTATGGTGGCTGATTTACAAAGACAACTCAAAGAACTGGAAGGTATATTAATATTAATCTTTACCATTACTAGGACTAATATTATATAGTGATAGTGCTAATACTTTATACTCAGTACACTATGAAATGCAGTTGAGTACAAACTAAAATCCTCAACCAAAGTGGACTGACTTCCTTACTTCTCAGCTCTAGTCTTAGCATGAAATAACCCCATTATCAAGGTGAACAAAGTATAAAAATGAACTAAGTATGCACATAGTTATGCACTTAAGAAGTAAAAATATTCTTGAAACATTTTTGACATTAGGATATTAATTTATATCTTACCGTTAGTATTAAATCTATTAAGTCAAAAAAAGATGCAAATGCAGCACATTTCAAGCCTTAATCATTACCATTAAATTATTATAGTAACAGAAGTTCTTTACAACAATTTAAGTAAAATGTTTATTTTACATTTCTGTCTAGAATCACCCGTTCAAGTAACTCTTCAAGTACCAAATAACCAAGCAACTCAAAAAAAAGAATCTAATGGGCAATCATCACCGCAGCCACCTCCCAGAGGTCGCAATAATCCTTTTAATAAGCCAATCAATAGTCATCAATCTCCTCAGCGTAAAGATATAGTTTCATTTCGTAAAACATTCAAAGAATTACATAACCAACTTGGCCGACCTATACTTAGAGATAGGAATGAATGGAGGTTTGGATTGATGAAACAAGAATTAAACACTCAAGAACCACTCATTACATTATGATATGTTTCATAATTTTTGTTGTTTAGTGTTATATAATGTTTATATTATAATTTTATTTGTTTGGGATTTATTGTGTTAAACTTTATGGCTCTATACATAATACATAACAGAATCTTTATTATAAATTATAATATACAGTCTATTTTATATCCATATTTACTGGTTTTATATTAAAGTTATTTATGTTATAAGTAATAAAACAAAGTGCATATAACTATATTACATAAAGAACCGAAAACATAAGTATTAATACTTATGTACTTAAGTACATGGTAAATGTTATACCAAAACATTTTGCTAGGACCTTATAATTATTTTACTTATCTACTTGATAGTAATATTACACTCCAATCCCGTAGTCAGAAGTGCAAATCACACCCCTCCCTAAAAAAAAATTTTGTGTAGTGTACAAAAATTCTTTATAAGTTATATAATTAATATGATTAATTTGCTTTATTATATTCCCTGTGGGCCTAAACCTGTAAGAGGTGGAGGCTCCCTTAAACACATTAATTTATTAAATAGTTGTGATAGAAATTAATTTAAAAAAATAACATCATATACTTAAAAATAAACTTTTTAAGCCTTTGTTAATTATTATACTTTTAAAATAAATTAATTTTTTGTTTTTTATTCATGTCATGATAATAGTAATGTATTTCCCCAACTTGGATGCACTTGTAGCTGAAAGAGCCCTGTCACCCTGGTCTAAATATGTCACTCTTCTTCTATTAGTTAAATGTTATTCAAATGTTATAATTTGTTTGCAAATATTATTATTAATTATTTTATTGTAAGAGAGCTCCAATATATTTAAAATAAAATGTAGGTATTGCATTATTTTATTATCATTAAGATAATAGTCATATATAATATTATATATATATTCACATTTTTACTTCTTGGTGCTTAATTTATAACAATGTGTTTAATAAACTATTGTATAATTAATTTTAACAGTCACAATGAGAATCAATTATAAACATTTTTTTAATTAATCTTGACATTTTGAGTTAAACTTTAAAATGACAATATCTATTCAATGTTTAATTATAATGCTAATTGTTTGAACAATTGTAAATGTTTAATATTACAATTTATAATAAAATCCTATTAATTTGATCGATAGTATGATTTTGATTATCGTGTTGTTCTAACATTGTTAATATTTATGACGTTAAGAGTTTTGTTGGAATTAAATCTAAGAGCAAATTGTTAATTAATATTTTTATCATTAGTGTGCATTATTCGTTGTGTTTTGATGAGCTTATTTCGATATTTCGTTGACCAGTTGACCTTTATTATAAATACCAATCTTGGCATGTGTTGTTTAATTATTTTTCATGAGGTATCTATCTTATAGTTTTCAATAAAGCCATAAAGGTAGGTAACTAAACAAAGTATGCCTAAATACGAGTTCTTATGTGAATGGGAAGCTATATGTTTTTGTTGAGTTATAATAATTACTAATTTATTATTATCTAGATACTATTTTTTGGTGTAACTAGCCAACTAAGTAAGTACTTGCTAGTTCATTTTATATTCTCAGATGGTTACTTCTAAAATGTTAAAAGTTAGTAAAAATTTTTTTTTACCTATTATTTATTATTTAATAATATTTATGTTGATAAAACGTTTAGGATTGTACGTTTTCATGAGTCTATATTATAATAAATAACTAACAAAAGTTGAATTCCACATAATGAGCCATAAAATTAATATATGAATTACGAAGTTCTTATTATCTTAATGTTTACCTAAAACGAATAAATCATTAGTACCCTAAATATGCAGATAAAATTATTTTTTGTTCTTTAGAGTTTCTATGTTATTTCTTCATTGATGTGAAAAGTGAAAAAAATTTATGTTGAATTTAAATTTTGAAAATGAACGAATTATTTCTTCAGATTCTATTTTATTTTATTTTATTGTTTTTAATAACTACCTAAACCTTTTGAAATAATAATGACTTGTAATCTGTTGTTAAAACATATAAATTGTAACATATATTGGCACCTTTTGATTTTTTAATTTAAAACAAGATCATTTATACATTTATAATCTGTACAATAATATTATTACCATGATGATCAATATAAGTTTATTTTTACGAATCTGTCGTCTCCAGTGAGTCGAATCTAAATTGTATTATCGTCGTTGGCGTTAGTGTAAAATATCTCATAAGTCAAACTTTAGATTAATTAGGTTTTACTGACCACAATCTATCCTAATAACTATTTTACCTATGTAAAAGTACAAACAGTTTTGGTTTAGTTATCCAGTGGTGTAGCAAGAAACTTGGTGGACAGAGAAAGGCAGAGGCCCTCTTTAACATAGAAATTAAATTATAATAAAAATATTAATTATTAAATAGTAATTCTAAGAGCTAATAATAATTATATAATATAATATTTATTATTTTATTATTTATATATTTATAAAAATAATGACATTGGCACATTATTATATGATGTTTAATATATTATAATTAAAAATTAACTTTTCGACCCTTCATTTAAGCGAACTTGACAATCAATTCTTTCAAATTTAATTGTTGTGCCCTACTATTTTCAATGGAAATAATTGACAAACCACTCAGTCGTTTTTCTGCCATCGTACTCTATAAATAATTTTTTATTATTTTTAGTTTTGAGAACGATCGTTTTTCTGCTGAACTATAATGATCGAATAACGTTAAATACAAAATAAAGGAAGTGCATATATCAGAGTATGTTGTAAGAGAAGAATGTTCAATTAATAACATTTTTGACATTTCTTTTGTTTTGCTTGACTTGATCAATGTTATATACTTAAAACGTGATCTCTGCTGTTCAGTAGATGTCAAGTGGGTTACTTTCACGAATATGTTAAATTTGTATTCAATGATATAAATTATCGTATACGAAAAACGATTCTGAGCGAAGACGGTCTATCAGCCTACTTAATTAGTGTATTTTAAGCTATGATTAAAATAATTTTTTTTACAATTTTAATACAGTAAGTTGAATTAATTTTTGCAGAAAACATTGTATTTGAAAATGTCATTGAGTGTTTAAAATAAAATAATATGCTTTAAAAGTTTTAAGCACCCATGAAAAATATTTTTAAATTGCAACGAAATAACTAACATCGTTTTTTTTTCATTTAAATTATAAATTTCCAGTTTTTCGTAAAAATAAAATAAGATTCTTGTGTATTTTATAATCATTGTAATTTCTGACTGTTAATTCAATTTTAGATTGATATTTTTTGGCCATAGGATTATGTACATTGTTTTTAATAGAATTTATTATTGTCAAAGTTTGTGCTTGTGTTTGTTTTAAAACTGTAATCACTACGTGTGATGAAGGGGTTATAAAATTGACCATTGTCCTTCTATGAAAGCTTTATCTGACCCATTGGTAGTTCTAAAAAATAATTCAGAGATTTTGTATTTATTGGTAAAATTTACGTAGGGAGGAACAAGAATTTAAGTTTAACATTATATGATTTGAGTATTTTGATGTGATTTCAGTATCATTTTAGCATGATACCTGGAAATCAGGCTTGAAGAAAGAAATTTATTTCTTAAATTTCATTTTTATAGCATGTTACCATCAACTTTTCATTTCAATTTTACTAAATCTTTGCAAAATGTATGTATTTCAACATTTAATTTGAACTCGGTGTATAGGTACTGCTCAGGGTTTATGTTTTGATTGTAATCTCAAATTAAACCAACACCATACTATAATAATAATAATAATAAATCATCTATTATAATATTTTTTTATATAATTTTTATTCAATTTATAACGAGCTTATAAAGTAAATACCTATCATATTATGTACGGTAAACCGAATAATGAACAGTCCCTAAATTACTATTTGAGTACAATCAAATCGTAAATATTTTATTATTGCAATTGTAATGGGCGATCATCTGGGTTAACTATGCTAAATAAATACCTCCTAATCATAGAAAAAAAAGCATCATTATACAACATACAACTTGAATCTAGCTGATGTTTCCCTAGAAAATAAAAGTCGAGTTTTATATGACAGTATTATAAATATATAAACAAAAATAAATATATGTAATTAACATGCGTACCTACCACATAAAATCATATTTTATATCTGTTTATGTTTGCTAAGAGATGATATTTGTTTACGTTCTTACTAAAATTAAAATATTTTACATATTTTATTATGATCTTTTTACCAATGTGTATGTATTATGTTATTTTACTATGAGCTGACAATATTTGTATAAAATTTTTCATATTTTATCTATGTATATTTTTAATGAAGTAATGTTATTTTTACATATATTTTTTTTTTATTAGGCAATGATGAAATTGTCTATGTTTTTCTTGAAATTGCTAAATTTATATATGTTTTTGTAAAAATTATGATATTTTACTAAGACGTTTATACACGAATAAATACACAATATGGTTTATCAAGATTATGAGATTATAGTTTTATGAAAATTGTTAATTTTAAATATGTTATTGATTTTTCTATGAATGTTGAATATTTTTTCATAATTTTATTAAAGTATATTTCCTCATATTTCGACTATAAGTATGTAAATATGATGATAATATTTGTATGTGTTTTTATTGTAATTAAAACATTGGTATACAATAGTATAATATGATTTTATTGAATTCGTAATATTTTCAACTGATTTAATCGAAATCATAATAATATTATAATTAATAAAAAATATTATATTTTTAACTTGAATTTAAATTTAAATTTAAATATGAGTTTTGGATTTATTACAGTTCAGCTTAACACAAATGTGTGTTTGTTCATCATACGACTCAATTGTTACCTGACGAGATGCTCTAACATTTCTATTTTTACTAAGAAATTAGATGATATTTGAGAATATTTTTATTGAAATTATGATATTTTTGTACATTTGTGTACAAGTTATTTAAACTAGAATCAAATACGTCAAAATCTATATATCTAATTACAAATTATGAAAATTGAGTATTTCTATGGACATTTTTATATTAGCTTATTAGGATTAAGATTTTTCACATAATTGTATTGAGTTTTATAACACCTTTGTATGAAATTATAAATATGATGACATTTACATAAAATATAAAGATATATTGTGAATATATAAATGAATATATCCATCAACTAATTTAAACAGAAAAGTCTGATTAATCATGTTCTAAGCTAAACAATTTACTTTAAAGACTAACTATGACTAATTATTTAATTATTTAATATTTACTAAATATAATAAGATATTTCCTATATAGTTTGTGATGGTAATATACAAACGTTTTAATATTATTTACAAAGTAAATACACGCAATATTAATAAATTAATAAGATAAGAAGAAAAATAATATTTATCTAGTCTAAAAACTGAAGAAATAATAAATTCCTAATATTATGTGCAAGGTGAGTGATAAGCGTATAAGATATGTGATAATATTAATTAAAATATAAATAGTTTTCTATAGAAAATCAAAGTGATAGATTTCGTAAGACATACATTTCGTTAATACTAGGGGTCTTTATTTCACGTATATTTAAGAACATGTTCGTACGTGTTTTCATGAAAACGGTGCTAAAGTGCAGGTTATTAAAATACACGAGTGCACGTGTATTTAGAGTCCGTGTACTTGTGTATTAAAGTCCGTACGTTATGATCAGTGATGGATACAAGGATGGGTAACAGGGGCACGTACCCCATGTGCCCTCCCCCATTGTCGTTTATATAAAGTAAACACAAATTTAATTTAATTTTTGAATATGAAACTTTTTTTTTAATAATAACTATTAATTTGAGTTTTATTTATACGATTGTATTATACATTATAATATATTCGACAGTAAAAACTAAAAATACTATAAAGATAACTTATAAATACGACAAAACCAAACAAATTATTTTAATAAATTACAAATTAGATTTATACATACCAATATAAATTATAAATGTTTTCGTATTTGATTTTTCTATGAATATTAATAACAAATAACAATGTAATAAATAATTTATGATAAAGAAACAAAAATATGAAATAATAATTAAACACAATAAAAGTATATTTATGGAAGAAGAAATGTACATTTAATGTTCTATAATAATAGTTGACGATTTTGATACAAAAATACTAACATATTAACATTTTTGGTGCTAAACAGTTCCTTTTGGGCGTAACCACATTCCCGGCAATTGAAAAACATCGTTCTAAACTTACAGATGTTGCTGGTATTGACAAATATTTCTTTGTTAACTCGGCTGCTAAAGGTTATCTTCAAAAATCAGATATTTCTAAATAAATACAGTGTGATATAGTGGAAACACTCATTAACTATGTGCAGACTTAATATAGTTTAATTTTGTTATTTGTTTAATTATGATACGTCGTATATAAAATATTCTTTGTAAGAAAAAGATAATTTACGGTTAATGATTATAATGTATATTTTATTTACTTACTTTCGTATTACAGTTGTAGGTGGTTTTATAGTATATATAATTTTTAAATGTCTGCCCAAAGATCCTGTTGTTCTACCAATACAACAAAATACATTGTTTTCATTTTCGGTACACAAATCACAGTAAGCTTTATTGCCATGCCGTTTAGCATACAGCCACACCAAATTTTTACACTTATTACTCATCTTATGAATTAATAAAATAGTATTTTAAGTATGGAAACATGACAATGTACAAGTGTACGACACACAAATGAAATAATATTACTCCACATCAAAGAACAAACGTAATTTAAGTTTTATTAATAAAACGTATTTACGAATTTGCGATAATGTTATCTTCAACATTTAATATCTATATTAAATTATTACTCGTTAAAGTTACTTCAAGGATGTCAAACCGTAAATTAAAGTTTAAAATATTAACTCTCGATTTTTAGCCGCTTGCCGTACTGGGTTCACCTATCTGTAAATTTCAATTATCGGCCGATAACAAACGACATATGAGACAAAATAACTTAGTACGCAAAAATTGTATAGTACATGTCAGAATAACACGGCAATATTATTAATTTCAAAAAAAATGTAGGTATACAAGTTTTTGTTACACGGGTATATGAACTTTTAATACACATGTACACGAACTTTAAAAACACGTGTAATTAAATACACGGGTATTCTTACATATTATTTAATGTTTGGAATACATGTACACGTGTATATCAATACACGTACCAGACCGAGAGCCCTAGTTACTACCTGTAGTCTAAAATCCTCAAACAGCTAATTGTATTCGAATTTTAGGTGTACCTATCTTTAAACATAATCTGTACTGTATGCTTTATACATAAAGTGGACTTTTATTTTTTAAATATATACTAGTTAAATATACTGGTTAATTTTTATTTTATTTATATTATAGAAAATTGAATTTAAATTCAATCAATTATATTTTTTTTTATTTTACAGAATACGAATTAATGTAATATTAAATATTTTATTATTTATTCGATTTTTGTTTCACTGAAATTTCAATATGTGTTAAACATATTTATTTATAATCAATTATATTAATACTTTATAGCTACATAACTTTTATAAAAAAAGTAAATATATATATATATATATATATACTATAGTATAAATATATAGCCGAATTACCCAGCTTTGCTCGGGAGGCATTCGACTGTTTTATAAAAAAAAAGGAGGTTGAAAAAACTATTATTTTCTTTAATCTCTTATTATATCTCTTTAATTTATAATATCTCTGTACATATTTCTATTAAGATTACAATACTTCTTTGTAAACAATATTTTTTGTTCTTTGGTGAAGTGCATACACATAAAGGTTTTTTTGTCGAGCTAACACGGGAGCAAGCAACATAAAATTGTCTGTGAGTAAAACAGGGATTCGTGATGCAAGGCCTGCGACCTTCAGTGTCTGCCCCTGTGCCTTATTGATGGACATAGCAAAACAAAGCTTTACAGGGAATTGAACTCATTTAAATTCAAACGGGTAATTTTCTTGTCAAGTTTATTCAGAGGAAGTTCTGATGGATTTAAAGAATTCAAAAATTAATTTGGAATATCAATAACATTATCTTGATCAGTCAAACTATCAATAGAAAGATAAGTTTGTTGATGGGTCTGAAAAATTGAAAGAATTCTGTTATATTTATACTTGTAACGAAATCGTTTTTAGGTGCTAAAATCGATCGTTTGCGTAACCAATCATTCGTTTTCTCTGAAATTTGAGCGACTTGCGGGTAAATATTAGCTATTAATTCTTCTTATCCAGTGACGCTAGTTGCAAATGCTGGTTCTATGAGTACTTCACTATTATTATTTAAAATATCTCCATTTCATATATCCAAAAGAGTTCTTGAAAAATATACTGCATTATTACTACTACCCAAATGCACGCACATTGTATTTAGTTCACCGAATCACCCATGAAATATATTTGCAAAAACTTCGGTTCGTTGGGCTTCTTTGGTAAAAGAGTTCCAACTACATGAAAAACTTGACTTTGAACTTTAAATGTAAGCGTGAAATTTTCATGCCTGATTTCATTGGCACTGAATGACGTCATTTGAAAGGCAGAATTATAAATATAAATCATATCAAGAAAATGTTTAGAATCTCGATGAGAATGATTCAAAAGACTGTTTAATGGTTCCGGTAGATCATCAATCTTTGCCAATAAAACTTTTTCTCCTGAATAGCAGAAACCTGGTGATTCTTTAGACTATTTCAATGTATGACAGGAGTTGCACTTTAAATTCATATTTCCTATAGTTCATATATTTCGCTACAATCAATCGATTTATTATAATTGAATTCGGACATGTTATTAATTTCATCTTCAACTATATTTTGATTATGCGTTTGTGATTGATTGTTTCTAGAAAAGCGCATTTTCATGGCACCATTTGTAGATCGGCCAAAGTTTGATTTCCTCTTTATGGTCATTATGCAACGAATAAAACAAAAATTCTTCAAAATTAACAACTACAAAAACTAATCAATACAAACAAAAAAATAATGTAATGACACAGAATATTGCACCATCTGTTGAAATCTCAATCAATAGATAAAATTTGTAAAATAAGTATTAGTTTATTATGTCAACGGCATGTATTTTATCGTATAAATTTGTATTATTAAAATTTATTAATTTAAATATTCTGTATACATTTTGTTGGTGTACGTGGGATGAGCGAGATTATTTTTATCGATAATTTCTCAGAATAATCCATATCTACACGCCAATATCAAACACAAAATTTGACGGACAAAAAGGTCAGGTTGCAGGTAGCTGGAACCCGCGGGCACCACCACAATATTTATTTATAGGTATACAATTTACAGTTTATTTTAATTAATAATAACTAATTATTTATTAACTTTAAATGACTAAATTTATGCCTATAACCTGCTTTATGATGTCCTTTTTAATTTGAAAAAAACTGCACGATGATTAAATAAGTAGTTTCGATAGCAACCAGTTACAAAGATTCTAATTTCAATTATATATATATAAAACATTAATGCATACATATATTTTATATTTATTCACCAACAGTAAAGTTGATCTACAATGTTATAAACAATATATATGTACATGTAAAATAATAATTTTCAACTTTAATATTTATATCTTATACATATATTTTTTTAATATATTTATCTTTTACTAAAAAAAATATTTTAACTAAAGTTACTGATTAATGTTTCTTTTATTTATATTACAAAATATTGAGTTTAAATTCAATTAATTTTGTTTTTATGTTTTATACATTTTATTTATATTTTATATTATAAGTATTAATTTATATTTTTAAAAATTTCATTAATCATCTGATTTTTATTTCACTGAAATTTTAAAATGTGTTAAACATATTTATTTATAATCAACTATATTTTTATTTTAAACATATCTTACATATTATTGTATTAATCATTTGATTATTGCACGATTCTTAAAGTCAAATATTCACATTGATATGTGGAATAGATAGTAGTTGAAAAATTAATTAACACAGGCCTAAATTGATTAAGAATTAAACTGATTATTTAACTTAATATAAAATTAGTTTCAAACAATCACTGACAGGCTAAGATAATAGACTAAACTCTAGAGCTTTATGTAAAATGGAAAAGATGATTTATACTATTGTACCGTACTCGTTTAGCACTTACCCCTCCCCCCTCCTCACCCTTAACGGTATGGATAATAGTGGTCTGATCCGATGGCGTGATATATTGCTGTTAAACTTTAAACTTGATGTCTTTATGCAGAATCGGTATAATTAAATATGCAAAAAGATTACAATTATGTACAAAAATCATTTGCAAATTATTGATTAACGTGGTTAATCAGATCAAACGACACCTAAGCACAATTGTGGAAAGCCTAAAAAACAAAAATGATGACACTACATTTATTTTATTTAAACCTAATTATCTAACTAGATTCCCTGAAACGATGATCACATTATATACAATAGACTATGATTGTACAGTTAGAGTTAATTTTCAACATTATCTATAGAATTTTATGTAACGTCTTTTCGCACCGTTTCATTATCGCTATCCGCTTGCTATAGGATTACGTGCATTTTGGTCAAGTAAATGTTTTAAAAACGTCTAATATATTAAAAATCAAACTTTAACTGTTTATCATTTTTATTTAAGCTAAAAAAAATACGTTGTTATACTATACCAATGAATCTTGCGAAAGCTTTTCAAACGAAGATGTAAGTGTAGTCATTTGTTTGTTTATGAGTATATGTATACTTATATAATACAAATCATAATTTGATATTTGGTATATTAATATTATTGATATTTTATTAAATCATAGCATAAAAGCATCGTGCTAACATCTTCATCTTCCGTAAAATTGAACAAAATAATAAACAGTAAAGGAAAAAATGATGTTGAATCCAAAGCTGCTATTATAAAGACAAAGATTGGAAAGGTAATAATTAGATTACACTTATATTTGATTAATTTATTTTATTTCTTCAATATTTTACACACACACACACACACACACACACACACACACACACACACACACACACACACACACACACACA
>JACXSJ010001252.1:59051-90912 GCA_014851325.1 Pentalonia nigronervosa | reverse complement strand
ATATTAAATAATAATTTTTTTATACTAAATGGAAATATGCAGAAGCTAAAATTATGTATATGACAAATCGAGATTCAAAAGATGCAAACATATCAAATAGAAAAAATGACTTTGTACGTGAAATATTAAATCGATTATTAACAGATTCAAAACGAAAAATAATAAAAGATAGTAAAAATAAATAGAAATAAACTTAATTTAAATGTATAAACAATTTATTAACATTATATAAATTAATACATTAATTATAACTAATTGAAGTTTATATAAAATAATGAAAAATTGTTAACATTTGTAGTTTAATGATTATGAATAATAAAAGTAGTAACATTAATAAAATAAATTAAACATGTTTTTGTTTTTTTTTTACTATAATATTAAAATCAATTCATACGGTAATTATTAGTAATAAAAAGTTCAAAGAGCAGAACAATCGATACTAATTTTATTTTATAACATCATTAAATCATTTAATATCATATCTGATAGTGAATTATTGTGAAATTTAAGTATTTCATACATAAAACAAGAATCATCGTTCTGTATACAACAAACGCTAAAATCAAAATTTTGAATATACTGGTTTGTAAAATCATTTCGTTGACAAGATGATGGTAGAATATATAGGTCTGCTTTAATTAATGAATACACTATATTGAAAGTTGACTGATATGAAACCAACTTTTTTTATTTTTTAACGATAAACGAATCAACACATTATTGTAATTGCTTTAAACGATGTAGGTTGGTATATGATAAGGTAATAAAATGATCATTAACATTCAATTTAATAATAAAATGATTTAAATTGACTGAATAATATATCTTGCCAGTTACTTTTACACGTTTACAATTAGTATATAGATTATTAGTTAGTGCACTATAATTGATATCACATATTAATGTATACCACTGTAGTAAATCGAGCTTCATCATTTTTTCAGTAAAATTACATTCTAATAATATAATAACATAAATCATTTTATTAACTAACAATCCAACTGTTACACATTTCTTGCTAAAAGGTCGGATATCGAATGTGGACTTTGCTACAATCATATCGTGTAGCGACGTGATCTTTTTGCTATAGATGATTGCTGATGATTATTTTTTATTACGTATAGAAATAACTGTAATAACTTTAAAAAACGTGAATCGTGGATGTTATTAACACTGATATATGTTTGTAACGACACATATTCGGAAACTAATAGTATATCATTTATACACGTATTGATTGACGTAATAAACTGATTAGATTAAAATTGGTATAAAAAACTAAAGTCACCGTGAAATCAAATTAAATAACGTGTTGAAGGGGGAGAGGAGATTATTGTACTTACCTGATCTGTTGAACCTGAAACTTTTATTTTACACCTAGTATATTTAATTAAAACTTAACGCGTTATCTGACTTGGACAACGAGTTCACGAGGTATAGAATCAAATATTAACACATTTAAGTTGGTTAACTCAATATTTATTTAGAAAAGAATACAAATTATTAAAATAATATGACACATAAAAGTATACTAGCAAGTGGTATCATATGATTTAAACTTACAGTTACAAACATGAGTGGCTTTTACATACCTATTCATTTTTTACATTTTCTATAAATTCATTTCCCTCGCATAGAAATACAAATATACATTTAGAATTCCATTTTGCGTATTCAACCCATTGAATGTCATTATTTGTCCATTTTTGTAAGACAAGTCCATAAAAAAAAACATTCAACTATATTGCCTACACCTGTATATTACCAGATTCGGATAACGAATATTTATTTTAACATGAAGTGGATGGATTTAGATAAATATTTTTAATCTCGATAAAAATGTGGTATAATCTGGATGTACTGGTTACGAATTATTTCGTATTAAATAAACTAACGATGGAAAATCGTCGGAAAACTTCTATAAATTCATAGTTTTTAATAATAACTTGAAAATAAAACAATTCAATAAGATAATTTAAAGGAAAAAATATAACACAACTTCGTTGATCAACGGTCGTTAGTAACTAACTAAAATTCCTAAACTAATTATTTGTTATATTTTAATTATTTAATATTGTGTCTGGTAAATTAATAATGCAACTGGTTAAACGTTTATATTTTCTTTGGAATATTACAGGGAGATTGGTAGCACTGTAAGGGAAATATTTCCTCTTGAACTTTTTTTATTTCCCTGTAAAAATGAAACCAGAAGTCCCAAAATCATACTAATAATGTTTTCTCCAAAAATTAATTCAACCTACTGTATTATTAATAGTAAAATAGTGTAGCTTCTGTCTAAAAGACAGGTAGCTCTGTAATTTTGATTTTTAAATTATTTAATTTGTAGTTTTGTTTTGTAATTCATAGTACCTTTTTGAACTATACAGACAATTTCAATGTATAAATATCTAGCATAAATATTTTATAATTTGTTACTAAGAAGTTATTTTTCATCGTTTCGTGTTATAAAGACCGTGTGCGACACACTAATGCACCCAGTTGCTGATACAGCTGCAACAAAACCACAAGTGAAGAACGTGATTATTACAATTTTTTTTATAATTCAAGTAAAAAGTATAAAATTATGATTTCTAAATTTTTTATCATTATCATTATTATAATTTATAACTATTATATAAAACAACAACATTTTTAAAAGTATTTTTTTAATTGTAATTTACTTAATTTAGTGTAGTAAAATGTAAATGTTTCTAAAAATATTGTTTTAATATACAAATTTATGGTATAAATAAATATTAATAAAAATATATGTATATTTTAATCAGTTTTATACAAACAAAAGACCTGGTGATAGTGTCAATAGCAATAATATTATAAAATATAGTTAGTAATGTAAGTTGATAGACCGCCTTTACTCAGAATTACCTTTCGTAGACAATGATTTAATAATTTAATTTAAATTAATATAAATTGGTGTAATATAGTATGATTACACCGATAATAAAATATTATAATTAGTATAAGTCTATTATTATCATTAAAATAATAATAAAGCAATGTTAATGTACCATATAATAATAATTATTGTTTACGATAAAGAAATCAACACAATATTATGCAAACTGTAATTATTATATAAGTTCAGGCATAACACACATAACAAAGAAATAAAATCACAAACACAGGTAGGTATAATTAAGAGAATAAAAACCATTTAGCGATACTCATTTCCAATTAGGGTAGGTACACAATTTATGCTGTATAATATGTTATAGTCGTTTGTATTAGTTAATGATTATATAAGAGCTTATTCAGTATTGTAAGAGTAGGTACATAGTAATTAGTATATGTATTATAACGTAAATTGCCTCATAAAAACGATGTCCCAACATCCCTAATATATATTTTTTAATTTGTGTTTTGTTTAACAATTAATTTTTTTTTACAATATTACATTTACAATAACAATATTAATATATCTATTATTGTTATTGATAATAAAAACAATAAAATATATAATAAATTAATGATCAATACACATACATATATATACATCATTAGGAATCAGCTTAACTAACAATAGTAGTGATTATTATGTTATTAAAAATATAATATCTTGTGATGGGGGTAACGACGTGGACATTGCAAAGTATTGGTACTTATAATATGTACATATTAGACAGAATATAATAGGGTCCGGTTTGCGGCTACAGCAGCAGAACCATTTTGATGGTCATCGATTACATTCGTTATACATGCATTATACTTACGCATAATATGTACAAAATAATAGTTTAATCAACGTTTATTATTATGTTTGCCAAAAAAATTGCAATCGTCGCGTTTCTAGTATCGTCTGCGGTCATCTTGACGCTGCCAAAGCAGAAATCGCGTGATGATCTGAACCGGATATTTTACGCTATCGCCGACGACAACAATAATATTAGAATTCTACACACGGAGGACGGCAGATTCGTCGGTAAAGCTAGTTACACTCAGAGTATAAACGCTACAGGGTGAGTCTGCAATAAATATAGGTTTAAGGTTTTTTCGACATCGCGATATTGTATGTACTATGCAACTGCAAATGCGGGGCTGGTGGAGCTTGTAAATAATACTATTAAAAAGTAATGAAGTATTTGAGACAAATTTTTAAAAGACAGTACTTTTTTTATGAATTAGTAAATTGTATTAATTCAGATGCGGTTTTTTTTTATCATACTTTTCCTAACTTTAAACATCAGTAGGTCTTTCTTTAAGGGTGTCAAGTTTCGACAACTAAATTTAAATAATTTACAAAATAGTATAAGTACTAGTATTGATTAAATATTTAAATACACATATATATATTTAATCAATGGTATACTACAAGGTAAGTACTTAAAAACAATTATAAATTATACTATTAATAAGTAATCATTAGGTAAATTACATACTATATGAAAACTTATTTGTAGTTATATATCATTATATTTTATTAACTAAATATTAATATATATTAAAATTTAAAATAGCTATCAAGATTTACGCATTTTACTAATGAAAGTTTTATAATTCATTAAAATGATCATTACATCAATATGTAAAAGTTTGTTACATTTCAAAAACGTTATTTGTTCAAAATTGTATCAGATGACACTACGATAGTCATATTAGCTGCGGCATATTATGTGTATCTAAAAAGATAAGATGTTGGTAATGATCGTTTATTTTTACAACAATTCCAAATATTTTTATTCGAAAGTATGTAAAAATTTTTCGAAGGAAAGTATTCAAAACAGATAAACAGTTTAGCAGTATTTAAAATGTAGGTACTTAAAATAATTGTTGATAAGTACCTATTGTATTTACAAAATGTAGTTAATAGGAACTAAAAAAAAGTATTTCAACATCAGTATACTCAAATACTTCACAATATTGGTTAACGGATGCTATTTTGATTTGTCTTATTGTTTAAAGCAAGTCTACATTAATTATTATCCGGCTCTACATAAAAAATGCTGTTTCACTAAAACTACTGACTATTTTGAAAAAATATTTTTTTGTTATACGGCGAAAATTCCTTAAAAACTGCACTAGATAAAATCTCTCCTCAAAATTAAATTATTTATATATATACATATTATGATATATCCATCAACCAAGAATAATATCTATGATGTTATCTTTCGGAATGGCACAGCGTGCCAACAGGATATATCTAGGTATATTAAAAAAAATATTGAAAATATTCGTTGTCTAGGTGGGATTACCTAGAAATACTCACTTCCATCAAGGAAGACGACGCGACGCAAGCCTATGCCGCTGGTTTATTGGAAGGATACGTCACTGCTGACTTGATAAACATGTATTGGCTTAATGTTTTTCAAAATTTCTGTGATGGTCGAGCAGATTTGTGCGATAAACTGGACGAGTACTTGCGGACGAATAAAAATTGGGTCATGTCCCAAGTGATGAAGAAAAATGGATCGGACGCGTATTGGCATCAAGTTTGTATCCTAAATTATAATATTCTTTTTTATAATACTATATCTATTATAAGGCGTCATCGATTTTGAACGTGCTATAATATTATATTCTATAATAGCCATATAATATGACGTGTAATGTGTACAATGGGTTCTACGTTTAAAGGTTGGCCTCATGTACAAGCAACTCGATGGGCTATATGATGGATATAAGCTGAATACAAAAGAAGGAATGCAGTCTTTGACATGGGAACATTTTTTGTGAGCATAAATTATTTTAATATCTGTCATTGGTCTTTATAATTTATTTTAATTTACTATGACGTTTAATAATTTTAAAAACGAATCGTTTTGAAGTTGGATGAACATTCAAGAAGATTTATTAAATTTATGCGATGCCTTTAATTCATCACACCCTCATAAAAATCCATTTGGGGCTGGATCGTGCTCAGTTCTTATAAAATTACTACCTGGATCCAAAGAGTTGTTTATCTCTCATGTTACTGGAAATCGGTACCTATATGTGATTATTTAATAATATTATTATTATTTATTTTTTACATACAATTATATTATGTTATTATCTTTTGAGATATTAATAGTTTACAATAATATAATATATTATTAATGGGGCCGGAGTGGCGCAGTGGTCACACAATTGACTGTGACTCACACAGTCATCAGTTCAATTTATAGAAAAGTGTAAACATTTTGTGTGATTCTACGCAATCATCATTTTCCCGTGCTGTTGTCCGATTGCGTCATCCGATTTCTTAGTAGGTTCCACTCCACTGGGAGTGAAGACCGCACATGTCTCCTCTTAGAGAATTGGGGGTAGTATCATGCATATAGTGATATATACATAGATAAATAGATTATATGATCTCCCTACAAACCATTTTGTGATAAACATTGATAAAAACCTTGAGGTTGTTTCAATGAACATTAGAAAAAAAAAATTATTATTATATGTATATTTTATAGGTATGAAACAATGCTGAGAATACAAAAACGGTATCGCCTTAATTACAAGGAAAGTAAATCGTCCTATCAACTAGTATTAGGACACGATATAACATTTAGTTCGTATCCCGGATTCCTTCATTCGATGGACGATTTTTATTTGATTTCTTCGGGTTTAGCAGTCACCGAAACCACTATTTCAGTTTATAATTCACGATTGTGGGCCCATGTTCAGCCAGTTGGGCAGGTTAGAGATAAATACGTGTTATGGTAAAGAACCGTAATATTATGTATATTGTATATAGGTACATATTAATATAGTAATAATACAGTAATATGTGCAGGCTACATACAGGATTAACGATTTTTGTTATCTTCTAATAATCTAATTAAAAGGGTTTCAAAATACTAATGCACATTTAAAATTTTTAAATTATCCACTCCCATGTCATGCATAATAAAATATATCATGTAGGTATTTAAGTATTTTTATTGCGTTTGTAAAATTCACAATAAAAACGTACAAACGATTAAGATAAGAACATATTATTTTATAATCAAACCGTGATATAAAAATAATGACTGCATAATATTTAAATATAACAAATCGGCTCGAATAGCAGTAATTTAGTACGTATATAGATACTATAAGTCTATAAATACAAATGCTTTTGTACATACTGAATATATATATTATCTGAAACGCATGTTGTATTACGCATTAGTTTATATCAAAGTTAGTCTATAAAAAATGTTGATCAGCATTTATATTCTTAATCTTATATAAGACAGGGGTACCCAAGGGATGTGTTTTCAGGTTCAAACCGCATTCCCCCACCAATGAAAAAATAACCATACATAATTTTAAATACTTTTTAAATATAAATATTACCCTATTTACCACTCATTAATAATTTATTGTTTATTAGGTACATTAATATGTTAGTTTTTTTACCTATACTTATATATACAACATGGTTGTAATTATTTGTTGGTTGTCAAGAAAACCAAACCTGTATGAGGAGACCAAATCAAAAAAAAAGTGATTATTATCTATACGACTATATTAGATCCCCTCACCCTAATAAATTCCTGTGTACTCCCTTAATACAAGGTGGATCGTATCTATTATAAACATGATACTTTTCAAATGAATAACAATAAAATGGAATTTCAAAAAAAAAAAAAATAATAATAATAATACTAATAATAAGTTTCTTCATTTTTTGTGGAAAATTTTTTTATGGCAATTTAAAATGTCTTAAGTACACATTTGCAATATATTTTTTAATATATTTTGGTATGGTCTTATTTTATTAATATTTTGATGATTAAATTAACAATTTTGGTTCGCTATTTGATTCTATACCTCCGGTTATACGACCCTCTAAAGTTTTAGTAAATTCACCAATGGTTAGTTGAAATATTTGAAATAAGATTAAATTACTACCGCTCAATATTTTTTAAAATTCAATTTTTATTTAATTTTATATCTTTGTGTAAAACTAAATCTGAAATTAATATTTCAAGCTTATTTATTTCGAAGCACAAAAAAACATTTCATTAATTTTTAGATTTTAGAATATTGTTTTCATTAAAACTATGAATAAATTTATACTAACTTTAGAGTATTGTTTAGTAAAAGCTGTGAATCAAAAAAGATGATTTCACAATCAACATTTTTAGAAAAATAAGCTCTAAAAGAATCCTCAAAAAAAAAAAAATAATAGTTTTCAACATTTAAAAAAGTAAAGTTGTTTTTGTCTTTGATGCAAGTGTGTGCTTAAAAAAAAGACTAGTATTTTTAATTTGTTTTTTTAATTCTATTTTATCGATCCGTTTAATTATATGATATTTAAAAAAAATACGTGTCTAGCACTAAATTAGATACATGGCTTTATGGTCTGCATACTAAATAATATATAGGATAGTTTGAAATCATAAAAAATAACAAAAACTCCTTATGTAGTGCTCCAGATAAATAGCAATAATTTGCGAAAAATTACGCTAAAATAAATCTGTTCTTATATTTATATCGGCATAAATGATAATGAAGGTGATGGTTTTCGTTCGAGTGATGGTGGCGAATCGGCTGGCGTCCGATGGATTGGCCTGGACAAAATTGTTCAAGAATTACAACAGCGGCACGTACAACAACCAGTGGCTGGTGATCAATTACTCACTGTTTCGGCCAAATCTCAAACTGCCCAAAAGAGGATTGCTCTTCGTGCTCGAACAAATTCCCGGACTGGTCGAGACGCGTGACGTGACCGAATCGTTTCTAAATCAGATGTACTGGGCGAGCTACAGCGTGCCATTCTTACCGGCGATATCCAAGGCAAGCGGTCAAGACGATATGGTCAAGCGATACGGAAATTGGTAAGATGGATATGTTTTATGAAAATTACTGCAACGATATAACTAAGTAGGTACATATCGCACCTGTGCATAGGTGGCACTCGACAAACGTACAAGGGGTGCAGAAATTTACTTCAGTTTATAAACATTATTTATATATAAATAAATATGTAAATGTAGTATGCGGCGCAGATGTGTATTTACGATTTTGGTACCCCTTTTTTCCTCAAAGTTTCCTTTCACTTATAGGCGCTAAGAGGGTGTTTAGCTCCAAAAACACTTTTGAGTCTCCACTAATTAGAAAATTTATTTTTTCTCGCCATTAAAAATGATACCACAAAATGTATATTTTCACTCCTATTACACTTATGCTTCCACTAGTTTAGAAAATACTTTTATTTTACCATTCAAATTATTCTTATTAAAAAAAGGTCAATCTATAACAATTATTTATGAAGCAATCTTACATAAATTTGTCAGTAAGATAATAAATAATTGATGTTTTTAAAATATAGTAAATACTAAATAATAATTATTAGGTACCTATTACCTAATGAATAACAAATTGCAAAATTGATAAATATAATTAATATTATTATAAATGTATTAATACATTTAAAAAGTAAACGTAGGTAGATTAGGTAAGGTTAAGTTAGGTACTTTTTAAATACCTAAAACAAATAATAATTTTAGATTTTAGATTTTAGTTTTTTTTCTTAATTGTATGACAATATAATAAAATACATTATATTTGTATATATATATATATTTACAAATATGTATAGAAATATAAAGGATATATTAATAAAAAATAAACAATATTAGTAAATGATGATTATATTTAACCTAACCTGTTGAGTCTTCTCTAGAGCAAATTCTTTAATAATATCATTATATTTAAGAAAACTAGTGATTTCTGATTCAATACTCAGAGAATTGATGATACAAGTTAGAAATTATCACTAATATAAGTTCTCAATAAATCCAATAAAATAAAAAATAATACTTTTATTTTTATAACTTCACTTTGAAAACAATTTAACCTCTATCGATGACGCCCCTTTATGGGATTCAGAAATTGGTGCTCTAGGACGATTGCCCCTCATTGCCCTCCTAAATATGTCACTAGTGTGGCGTAGAGATTTAATACAAATTAGGTGGTTACCTTCATATTACTCGAAAATTGAAGGGGATTTTGAGTTATTGAAATGTTTATTGAAACCAATAGTTTTCACAATGTTTGTAAACAATTGCATAATTTATTATATAACGGGATTTAATGTGTGTAACAGCGTTCTAGCCTGAAGAAACAAAAATACATTTAATAATATTTTATGCTGCTGTATCACCAGCGCGCATGCCTATATGGCAATATATTATATTTTTATGCTTACAAATCAAAATAATCTAATACATACACTTAATTTCGGGAGGCCATTTTTACTATTTTTTTGTATTCGAAATAGGTTTTCGTACAGAGATACTCCTCGGGCTCGTATATTTGCCAGGGACCATGTTGGTGTGACGGATTTGCCGAGTATGATGCGTCTAATGCGCTCCAATGATTTCAGAAACGATCCAGAGTCTAGGTGCGAGTCTTGTATACCCCCGTATTCGGCTGAAAATGCAATTTCGTCCAGGTAAACAATCACTGTTTTGCTTTGGAGCTTTAAATCAACTGCATGTTGTACGCCTAAGCTATATATTATGGTTCAATTTTACTGAGTTTATTCTTATCGCGAACAATACCGAACGCCCCACGACGAATTGCAATTTATTTTTCGTGAGACATGCAATAAGTTACATAAAAATTGTAAAATGTTGATACCAATTTGAAGCTTGTTGGACCACGTGGAGGGAGGAACTTAACAGACGTTTGAGGTGGCGTAAATTGACTCCCCCAAATTATTAGAAAAATGGACAGATTGATGGAAATGGAGGAAAACTTGTTTTTTGTTATCTAAATTGTAATCATAAATAGATAAAAATAAAGATCTCAACAAAATATCGGTTTCTAAAATAAAAATTAAGTTTTTTCGAAAACTGTTTGGTAACAAATTATTTTATGTCGGTTACAATTAGTTACTAAAAGGTTACCAAATTTTTGGATTGGTCTGAACTCTGAAGTTGATTGAAAAAAGTTAAGAGGCCAACTTCATGTGAAAATCTTGATTTTATAGATTTATGACTTAGCAGGCAAGGGCGTTTGTAAAAATTTTGTGAAGGTTAGGGAATAATTTTCTGTTATATATATGCGTAATATATTGTACTTATTAAATATGATTTTACTTACTATGCTTGTTTATTACTCAACTTCATGTCAATACGTTGATAACAAACCGCATGAATTATATAGTTATTATAATATCATTATACTGATATATATGATTCAACAATGATGCATATTATTAACTTAAGGGCACCCCGTTTTATAATAGAGTGTACTGGTGCTCTTTGAAATTCGTGGTTCACTATGTTCCTTTTGCTCGTCTAAACTTTAAATGCTTAATGCTTATTATATACCCAGTAATCAATAAAAAAATAATTATTTGATATAATTTAGTTAGTTTAATATTCAATATTTATAAACAAAAATTTTTTAAAAAGTATTCTGCTTCTGATTAAGAACTTCAAATTAAAAACTATACTTTTCGTCAAAGCATATAAAAATATGTAAACAATTAGATCTTTCTCTTAAAAATGTAATGTTTATAGTAGATATACCTACTTCTATTGATTAAATACAATATAATAAAATACCTATATATACACTTATATTATATCAATTAATCAAGGGTATAAACCAAATATGTATTTAAAAAAAATAATAACACTGACCGAAAGTTGTCAATAATATCAATGCACTGTATACCTAAATAGGTACTAAAGTATTACTACCTATTTATACAGTAGAGAACCTCACTATCTCAAACTCCAGTATCTCGAAGTTTCTGAGCATCGATTTTTTTTTCAGTCTTGATTAATCAGTATTGGATACTGGATTGACCTACATGTCAATTTATTTCGGTATATAAAATTTCCAAATGACGAATATTCTTAGTCAGTCATTATATGGTACCCAGAGCCTACTCGTATTACGATTCATTAACTCGAATACATGACAGATTAGATAGAGTGACAGAGCTTATACAACGCTGTAATAACGTTAATATTTAATTATAGTTCAACTAGTAATTAATAACGGCGATAACGTTACACCGTTTTTACTTTTTCTTGTTTTTATTTAGCAACCTAACTTCAAAAATACATTTATTAATAGTTAGGAGTTTCTGATAACATTTTTTCTGCATTTAATATTTTAAATATTTGTTTTAAATTACTTTGGTGACTCGGAGTTTCGATATATCGAATTTTTTTTGGTTCCTGATACTGAGGTATATAGTTTTTCAAATCAAACATTATTTATTAAATTTTAATACTCTCTTTCTCTCTCTCTCTTTCTCTATATATATTTTTTTATTTACGTAGTACAATATAGAAACATGTACAAATGTTCTATTATAATGTAAAAAATTAATAACTATGCCTATAAGATTATAAATAATAATATCTAAATACTATAGTAGGGGTTGGCAATAAGTTTTTATGGCGGTCTAGATAATTTGAAAAAAAAATTCGAGCGCCAGAAAAAACTTAAATATTAGTTCGTATTAAAAACACAGTTTAATACAATTTTTTACTTTTATAGTTTAATGAGAGAAATAACTCAAATATATATTATGTTTATTTATGACAGTCCAGTTATTTCCCCTCCACGGGCCGGATATGGCACGCAGACCGCCTATTGTCGACCCCTGCACTATATAGTCTATATTTTACATACACCTGTTGTAACTACGATTTTCATATGTTTCGTATGGTTTTGCAGGGATGATTTGAATGACAAGGACGGCGTGTACCCGTTCGAGGTGCTTGGTTATTCGAACCAGGGCGCTATAGACGCCAAAGTGACGAGCCACACGACCTTTAAGAATCTACAATTTTTGGCTGTATCTGGACCGACCTGGGGTACCGAAGAACGTCTCGGCGAGTTTTGTTGGAGCAAATCACTTGCGGTCAGCGTCAGCCATGTCGGATTACCTGACTGTTGGAGTTTCAAACCCGAATTGCATCGATGGCAGTGGTAGAAATAGAGTTAAAATTTTTGGGACCTCTACCGGTCTTAGCCTAGATTAGGTTATTACTGTCGACCACAAATTAGTGCTATCGAAAGATAAAAAACAGTTTTAAACTGTGAATGAATAATTTAATTTTAGGAAGATATTTAGTTTTTTATGTAGGGAGGGGGGCTTATCCTGGTCACCCTAGTTTGCTTATAACTGATAGGCGTTTTAAAATAATAGTAATATAGCCGAGCATAACTTGTAATTATATATTTATGTAAAAGTATACCCGAGAAATATTAGCGTTCTGCAGAAAGTATTTGTAGCCAGAAAGCTACAGCTGTTTGATCTACATGTTTTGAGAATTACGTACAATCGAAATAATTATATTTTAAAAATATAAAATGTTAAAAACTTGGTAATATTAATTATAGTAGTATACCTATATTAATTATGCCATTAAAATATATATAAATATACAATTAATACAATTTAATTTCATTATGCATAATTTTTTAATATTTTCTCATTTTTATTTTAAAGAAATGAACCGTATATTAATGGATAATTCATTTTTGGATAAACGTAAATTGCGCCCAATACATTTCAAGTATAAATTTCTACGTAGTAAATTGCGCCCAACAGATATATTATTTTAATGATAGTAGTTTAGCATTATCCAGAGAATACCATGAAAGGGCAACTATCACTGTCCTCCAAAAATAATATTTAGGCTTGTTTACAATAAAAAATTAAAAATTGAATTTTTATTTTAAATTAAATAATATGAATGGGTAGGTGTATTAAATTATTTTTAAATATTATCAACGTATAATAATGCGACATAATTTTCACATATTCAGCCCCTAGGTCATTGATATCGATAATATCATAATGATTAAAGCGATAAACAGTTGGCGTTTACATCAATAAATATAGAACAGTGTATAAAATAGATATCGCTAAATTCAAGGTTAGATGCTGTAGATGCAATTTACTATACCATTTTAAAAACCAAAAAATGCCGGGCGCGATTTACTATAAAGAAATTTATATCTGAAACATGCCGGGCTCAATTTACTATACTATTTTTATTACCTAGTCACTGTGGGTGCAATTTACAATCGTCACATTTTTTCAGTAGGTAGGTACCCCAAGTCGAAAATAAAAACAATTTATCATAAGTTTATGCACAGGACACACTTCATAACTATTGTGTAGTTACCCGATGTGATGAGTTCGATGTTAATTATACCAATTACCAAATAATTGAATCGAATGCATATTTTAATTTATATTTTATACAAATCCCTTTAGCCACAATTTTATTTTTAACCGAATATAGTTAGCGCGAAATTTTAATTTTCACTGTTTACAACTATTTATCACGTGATTCGAGTCTCAAGTTATAATTTATGTATTATTGTATAAACTGTGATTGCTAAAAAAAGGTGCCTAATAACAATTTACATAGGATATAAAAATAATAACAATTTACGTGCGTTGTTGTCTTTTTTATCAAATAGATTAGCGTGGGTAGATAGTTTATTATTTCACTGATTTCGAAAAGTATTTATAAGTGTTAATCATTTGTTACTAATAAATACATTTAAAAGTGTTTTGTGATCAATTATTATCACTGTTTACCTCCTTTTTATCTACTAAAATCAAGATTGTAAAATTAAAGCATTTTCTTTTGGAGTTTATATCCGTTTTCTTTCAGATATTCTTTAGAATGATAATTTTTTCACTAACATTAATTTTGTTGTTTATAATTAATAATATTCAATTAGTTATAAGCCACTCAAATATTATCTGATGACGTCAAATTATTAAAAAAAAATATATAATTAATTTATGATTGTATTATTTTACAAGAAGATTTAAATTGATTTTAGTAATTGATGTTAATTAAATGGTTTGTGTTTTATAAAGCATTTAATATTACAAAATCTAGTAGCGGACTTAATTATAAGCTAAACAATATCTCCATATAGTTACAGGAAATATGAAATCATTAATCAATATGGGAATTACTTTTGACTCTAAACTATGAGCAAAAAGTTTTATTAAAAGAATTACAATTAATCACAGATATAAATAATAAACTATATTGCTAACTAGTGATATTAGCCAATGCCAAAAAAATATCATCTTGGTTGGAGGCTCTGTATGGTGTTATTATACTATTAAAAATAATTGTAAATATTATTTCTGAGTTCATGAATCATAACAATATAGATATTTGTGGTATTGTCACAACCTTAGATCATATAATTTATATTGTATATGATCGAAGATTACAACGATAAAAATTTATAAAATGCCACAGTCCACAGGTCACAATCTACATGGCAAAAAAGTGGAGTCACCTGGCCTGCTTGTCAAAGTATAGTAGTTACCTAACAATTTAGTTTATTATCTATAGGTATCTATGCAATTAATAAATATTTTTATCTATTTTTAATAATCTTAATGCTTTAATAAATGTATATTTTGCATTTGTCAGATTAGAATATATGCTTCTCTTTTTTTGGCACTTAAATCAATTTTATATAATTCTAAATCACAAGGCAGTTTAAAACTTAAAAAATCACTTTTATCTTTCAAATTTAAAGTTGAACGTCCATGGTATTCTGATTATGATGATGTATTATTGTGTTTTAATTCATAATTTTATTATTAAATAAAAGAAAAAGTAATCTTCATCATGTATTTTTACAAAAATTATTAAATAACTTAATAAATTACCCTTATTTATTAGAACGATAATATTTTCGGATTAATACTAAATCTACTATAGGCATCAAGACAATTGATAATATTACTTAAGACTTATTTACGATCATCAATAGCTGCTATTCGACTATGGATATAATTATGTTTATACTTACATTTTTGAAAATACTTTAGATTAAACACTAAATATTAAATGTACATACATTTAGTATCAAAGTATCAAAAGTTTTTTTTTCATTAAATATTATTATGTTTAATTAACTAGCCAATAATAATAATTATACGTAGTCCATTACATAACTCAAAATAATTAAGACCAATGTCTAATTCAAATTTCTTTATAATATTAAGACATTAGGTAAATATTTATCGAAATAGCTTTTGCAATTAAAACTTTATCAAATTATCTAGTTGAATTAACAAATAAGTGATAATGTAATTAATATTTAAAAAAATATAGTGCCTACCTATTGTAGCATAATGAATGAACTTATATAAAATATAATTGTATATAATTTTTATGTATACAAAAGACTATATGTGGCTATATTGTTCAAAATGTTTAAATAGCTTTTATTCATTTTGAAATAGTCTTTGGACATCCAATAAAAAAAATATTTCAATTATTTAACATATCTTACAGTTTGTTTTTTTCACCACATATTGCATTAAAAAAAAATGCATAATGTATAAAACATATTATACATATATTCACAAATAATTTTACCATTTATGCTTTCTACATGCAATTAAGTACTTATTTAAAAAATAATGTTTTCTTTTTTTTTTTGTTTTATTTTAAAAATAATTTATGTAGTTATCTATTTTACAATATAATGTTTCTACAACTTATATATGCTACCGATATCTTATCTACCAATATTATACTCATTTATAAAATAAATAAGTGAATAACTAATTTAATTATCAAATGGATCAAAAGTCATTGGCCATTACGCGACTCGTTAATTTCTAATTTACAACGCATTTGTTTAGTAGCAGTTTAACAATGTTGTCAATAAGATGTATAATTCTATTATTGTTGTCTGTTTGGGCGTTACAGTGTTTGGCCATACAGAAAAACCAAACACTGCTAGCAGTGAAAAAGAGCAACAATCGAATAACTATCCAACCTAAACTCTACATCGTTAAGCCTAAAGAGATAATCATCGGTAGAGCCAAATTTATAGACAGGATCAACAGTACAGGGTAAGTATACACTGTAGTGGGCAATAAAAATATTAATGAATAATGATTTTAGTGATTTTTCATAATCGTTTTAAATAAATATTAAATAGAATGGCTACTTAAAAATGGCTGAAGAATAATGCTACTTAGTAGCAGATTTTAAATCACCACCCTTTACAACTATTGTACCCATTATAAAAAAATTAATTCATTGCTCCGCTCAGAATTTAATACATTATATTAATAATAATATAATATAATATATAAAATTATTGAAAATAAAAAGGTGGGCAAGTGGACGCTCTGTTGTACACTAGGTGTCGTCTGGGTCAATATAATAGATTTGTTAAATTTGAATTCAATGATATAAAATCATTGTATACAAAAAACGATTCTGAGCAAAGACGTTCTGTATAGTTAAGTATATTTAATGATATTATTGCTATTAAGTAATTGATTTTATTACCTATTAGTAAAACAATAGGTTGAACTATTTTTGAAAAAAACATTTCAATTGATAACATTTAAAAATTTCAATCACCCACGAATAATATTTTTAAATTATAAATAATAACTAAAATTATTATTTTTCATTTAAATATTTAATTTTGTCCAAATAAGAACTCAAATAGCTATTAAAAAAACTGTCTTTATATAATTTTTAGACTTTTGGCTATAATATTAAATTATTCTATTGAATTACATTTTTAAACTTTTTGAACTAAACAAAAATTATTTTTTAGAAAAAAAATTCATATACAGGTATTAGTTTTTGAGCGGTGTTTCCGAGTTGCGTGCGAAAATCATTACTTAGGTCGAATTGCGTGCGTGGTTTTTTCATGTCAGCTGAGTCATGTGCATAGAATTTAAAAAAAAATTGAATTCAATAAAAAAATATATATACAAAAAACATTGGGTGCTATAATAATACATATCATTCGAAAAATCAGTCAAAACATCATATTATAGTTCAAACAAATTTGAAAATAATAATACATAGGTATATCAGTCAAAAAGTCAGTTGAAAAAAATTTTACGAAAATTATTGTATATATAATAAATTAAACAAGACATGCCCATCTCTAAATATTAATATTTAAAAACTTATTGAATTGATATTTATAACCATTAATTATGTATAATTTTTTATTTTTTTCGCTGTACATTGCACTAACTTCCTTTTTTATCGTTTGTCGTTTTTGGATACTAACTGACTGTCGAAAATTACAAATAATTCAATGTTCTTATCATAAAAGAGTCATATACTCATATTTAATTTGCTATTTACTGGAGAAAATCCAAAATACAGTATATTGAATTTACTATATAGTTATATTTATAATAGTACTTTTACAGCATCGTGCAGCCGTGTAGGTTGACGAAAACAGGTCGTCTGTTCAAAGTTTTATGCACGCAATTCGGGCCAGTCCCGAAAAATACTGGCTGGCAACTCCACTCTATCATAAAAAAACTGCATGCAATTCGGTTGTTGACTTAAAGTGCTCATTTTTTTGGTACGCAATTCGGATGCAACCTTTTTGAGTTATACCAAAAAACTAAATCGATTTTGTACATGACTAGTTTTGTGACTAATTTTTTTAACTGCCTCGAAGGTGACGAGCGATGACAGACATAAAAAATAAAAATGCACATTATTATAAAATCAATACATTCATCGCTTCATTTAGAATTTAAAATATTAAAATTACTTGTCTATCTTTACTTTATGAGTGACCATGGCGAATTGAAAACAATTTTTTGGTATTAAACAAATAAATTTACATTATTAATATAAAATTTACTAAACTGATACTTATAAATTTATAATACATTAAATACTATTATATATTGCTATAAACATTTTGTATGTAATTTATAATCAAAAATAGAAATGCGTCGGTCCGAAGATTAAATTATATGGTTTTTCCAAGAATACGCTCACTGACGTGTTATCTTTGCGATACGTGGTATAATATAATATAATATTACTAGCTATTATTATTTTTGTGCATATTTTTCAATAATTAATAATTATTTTTATAAGTATCTCTACGGAAAATAAATATTTTTTAATGTGGTTTTTCAGTCCAAATCTATAGAAAAATTCAAAAAATTATTTTTTTGAAACTATTGAAAATAACTATTCTGACTATACTTTTTTATATTCTGAGCGGAGCGAATAATGTATTGAATTTACAATGTAGTGGTGTTTTTTTTGTGTCTGTCATCATCTTTTAGGGTAGTAAAAGTGCTTTGATGCAGCACTTCAACAGAATCTTCTCTGGTAAAAAAGTGAATCTAGTGGAACTTTAGGGGGTGAAAAGTCAAAAATTCACAATAATTTTCAAACACGTCAGAAAAAACAGGATTTTTTATGCAAATTACGTTAATTTTTGATAAAATCGATTTTGTTTTTTGATATAATACAAAAAATAATAACCATACATACATGAAATTTTCACAAAATGTTTATATTAGCAATTTCTATTGAACATAAAATGTTTAATATATTTTGACTCTTTTTGAGCTAGCTTATTGTTGATAAAACATTTTTCGCTCTTTTAAAATACTTGAAAATTAAATACAAGATTTCTCATAATTTCTTGTTAAAAAAAAATTTAAAAAAATGTTGAGCGTATGTCTAAAATAGTTTTTTATATGCGACAAAGTTAGAATATTGACAAAATACATCAAAATTACGAAAATTTGCAATTTTTTTTGATTAAAAAGTCCATAGAAATTTAATACAAGATTCCACATATATTATTCTATTACACCAGAAAGTCGCCTAGTTTTTTTGCAATCAAAAAATCTAAGAAATATATTTACATAATTGATTATTATTATAGATAATAAAATTTGTAAAATATTTTGTAGTTATAAGTTTATAAAATATTCAATTTTTATAAATAAGGATTGAAAATTTAAAACAAGATTTCTTGTAAGTACTTATTGTTGTAACCAATAAATTTAAAAAAGGTCGGCAAGTGGGTATCGTGTAATGTATCATTTGTGACACCAGTGTCACTGTAATGAATGTGTTGTATTTATAATCATTGTACACGAAAAACGATTCTGAACGAAGACGATCTGTCAACCTATATGACTATGTGTATTTTATGATATTATTGCTGTAATACAGTAGGTTGAATAATATTTGAAGAAAAAATTGCATTTAAAAATATCATTGAATGTATACAATATTATAATATACTTTAAACTTTCAAGCATCCGCAAAGAAAAATTTTGAATCATAATGAAATAACTAACATTGTTATTCTTTATTGAAATATCTTATTTCATCCAAATTTGAACTTAAAATATCTATAAAAATCAACCATGTAAATATATTTTTTAGATTTATTGGTTCCAACATGAATTACTTACGAAGAACTTTGTATTGCATTTTAAAATATTTTAACCTAATGAAAATTTTTTTATCAATATTTATAGAAAAAAAATCTCAAAAAGAAAATTTCCTATGCTTACAATTAACTCAAAAAGTGTAAAAATATTTTTAAAATTTAATGGTGTATAGAAAATGATAATCCCAACATTCAGCGAAAGTTTAAAGTGTATACAGTAATTCCTTTTTAAATTACAACAAAATAAGAAAATCGTTTCCTGAGAAATCGGTAGTTTACAGTATCCAATGTCTAACTTCAAATGCACATAAAAAATGAATTTGAATTTCCAGTAAACTTTTTTTTTATTAAAGGTTGAAAACTTATAGGAATCTTTCGTTAAATTTTCAAATCTTAGGTTTTAATAGAAATTTTTTTATGAATTTCCTAATCAAAAAAAACTACAAATTTTTGTGATTTTTACGTATTTTATCGAAATTTTAACTTTGAACGTTTATAAAAACTTTTATTGATTTACGTTCAACTTTTTCTTAAATTTTAATTTACAACAAGTTATAATGAACCTTGTATTAAATTTGAAAGTATTTTGACCAATTGGAAACATTTTTATTAACAATATTAAAAAAAACTAAAAATTTATTATGCCTATAAATAGCTCAAAGAAAGTCAAAATGTGTTAAAAAAATGTATTATGCATAAAAAATGCTTATATAAATATTTGGTGAAAATTTTATATATCTAATGTTAATATTTTTGGCGATATACCAAAAAGCAAAACCAATTTTGTCAAAAATTGACTTCGAGAAAAAATTTCTGTTTTCCTTTAATTTTTTTTGTTGTTTTTTTTGTCGTTTGAAAATTATTATGAATTTTTTACTTATGACCTCCCAAAGTACTAACTAGATTACATTTCCTACCGAAAAAGATGCTGTTGAAGGAAATTAAAGCATTTTTACTGCCCCAAAAGGTGATGACAAACACAAAAAAAAAAACACACAACGTTGTAAAATCAATACATTCCTCGTTCCGCTTAGAATTTAAAATACTAAGCTGATTTCACCAATGTTCTGGGTAATTTATTTAAAGATTCGTTAGAGACTTGTTTTAATAATTATAAAAAAAGAGTAATTTATATATTTAAATTATACTATTATTTAATTTAATTAAAAAAAAATAAATAACGTTTGGTTCCATCACTGGATGACCTCTCTTCTCATGTGTTCTATGCTGTGTTTATTTATTGTATATTCAAATTTGCTTATTGTGCCCTGTGTATAGATTGTAAATATTCTTTTTTAATAATAAAAAAAAAATTGTATAAAAAATTAAACTATCTCTAGTACATATACCTTTAATATGTTTATCGATTCTCGTTTATGGTTAATATTTTTATATGACATTAAAACAACATTTTAGATGGGCTTATTTAGAGATCAGGACTTCACAGAAAGCCAAAGACGAAGACCAAGCTTATGGTGCCGGGTATTTGGAAGGAACGTTAACCGCTGATTTCATATACAGCTATTGGTCCAACACGGCTAAAGGCTATTGCACCAACCGGTCGGATGTCTGTCAACAATTAAAAGATTACATGACGGCTAATAAAAACTGGATTAAATCGAAATCGAATGAGTCCGACCCTTATTGGTATCAGGTATGTTATTTTTTTCCAATCACCGTTCGGTTTCACACATCTTAAACAATTATTTCGGTAAATAATATTATATAGGTCGATCTGTATTACAAACAAATTGATGGGTTGTATGATGGATACATGCGAGGCAAGTCACCCGATACTCCCGATTTGACTTGGGACGATTTGTAGTGAGACTATACATTGTTATTTTTATATGTTATAAGTAATAAGTTATAACATATATTATTATGATATAGTAAGATGATGTGAAATTTTTTATATAAATTGTGTTAAGCATCGTACAAACATTTTAAAATTATTTTGTTAAACATACATATCACATATATATATTTATTGTTGTAGCTGGTTAAATGCCTTTTATGACTTGAGAGACTTATCCATTGCTTTGAATCCGCGAGAAGCCAGTAACCGAGTCTTTGGAAGCGGATCATGTTCGGCTCTTATCAAACTGATTCCAGAAAACAAAGACATACTCGTGTCGCACGTGTCATGGAGCGGGTAAACGACATGCAATTATAACCGGTTTTCACGCAATTTACTATCATATTGTATATATGTAATTTGTATTAAAAGGCGTATCTAGAGGATTAAACAATTTAAATTACTTTGTTTATAATAAATAATACTGTCAATTTTCCAGATACTCTTTAAATCTAAGTAGATATATAAATTGCTTAAAACGTAGATATGTATAGACGTTATTTGAGTATAATATGACACATTTCATTATCTGATTGATCTCCTGCGCTTTGCAGGTACGAAACGATGTTGAGAATCCAGAAGAGATACAGTCTGCGGTTCAGGAAGAACAAAACATCCAACAAACTGATACACGGGTTCGACATGTCATTCAGTTCGTACCCGGGTATCATTCAATCCGGAGACGATTTCTACTTGATATCTTCGGGTTTGACTACTATGGAGACCACTATCGAAAATTATAACAATTCCCTGTGGTCTAATGTAAAACCAGTCGGTCAGGTATAATATTTATATATTATTATATATATATTTGTATTAGAATAATATTTTAGATCTTCATTTCTTTATTGAGGCTGTTGTTATTAAAGTTGTGTGGACAAAGATAATTAATTTGGATCGATTGCTCTTATCGATTATTATTAGTAGATCAATGGCCAATTGGTGCTGTATAGGTGGGACGTTTGTGAGTAGTAAAATTGTAAAGCGTATATTAAATAGGTATACTATAAAATACGACAAACCATAAATATAAACATATTATCAATTTTAAATACATATACGAATAATATAGAAACTTATAATAACTAAATGATGTATCACGTATATAATAATATTCACATATTCATATCTTTTGTACACCAATTGTGATAAAATAAATAAGCAAAAATATCCAACAATAGGTACCAAAAATATGCAATAGTAAATATGAAACCTACGGTTACGATCTAATTCGCAACTCGTAAAATGATTTTTGGTTCAATACAATATTACCTACAGAATAATTTATAGTTATTAATACGTAAAATTGTTTTGTAATCTAAGTCAATAAATTAAAAATTAATTTATCAGTACATTTTATTTTAAAAATATTCCTGGAATTAGAGTTGATTAGTATACAAATAATTCTTCTATTCAAATAGAAGTCAATAGTCAAATTCAGTCTTTTTATTTAAATTTTATAACAAATTTAAATTGTTTTTCAGAAATTTTATTAAGTAACTTGGTTAGTTAGATAATATAATTTTTAAGATATTGATACTTTTAGACTAAAATAATAAAATAATTAATATTTATGTACCGCGTTATTGAAATGTTATTTGTTAAAAACACTACCTACCTATCTGCCTATTGTAATGACAACATACTATGTTGCACTAGGAAAATTGCCTATACTAAACTCCTTAAAAACGTCGCATATCGAATCCCCATTTAAGTATCCATTAAGAGGACGCCACTCCTCCTACAGGTTTGTTACTATTTCTATAGCCAAACTATTAGAAAAACTAATATTTAAAAACTATTATTTTACATTCCTATTAACAAAATCCTAATAGATTCGCAATTTGGTTTTCTCTCAGCGCATCGTAGGTACAATACATCAAGTAAATAGGTTAAATTTTTCCAACAAAATGTACTTTACTTACGATTTTCATGACATAACTTATGAGAAACCTTGTATTAAATTTTCAAGCATTTTGACCCAACAAAAATATTATCGATATTAATAGAAAAAACATTTTAAAAATAAAAAATTTCTTATGCCTATGATTAGCTCAAAAAGAATTGAAATATTTTTGAAAATGTATAGTGTTTAGAAAATAATAATCTTAACCTTTAGTGAAAATTTTAAAAGTCTACAATTATTCGTTTTTGAATTACAACAAAATAAAATCGTTCCCTGAGGAATTGGTAGTTTATGCGTGAATATTCAATGTTTAATATCAAACGTTCATAAAAAATTAGTTTGGCTTTCCGGTAAACTATTTTTTTTTTGTGAAAGATAGAAAAACTTATGAAAAATTTTGTGTTAAATTTTCAATTTTTAGGTTTAAACAGAACATTTTTTATGAATTTCTAAATCAAAAAAATATGCAAATTTTTATTAATTTGACATATTTTTGTTAAAATTCTGATTTTAGACGCTTGTTAAAAACTATTGTAGACTTACACTTAACTTTTTTAAATTTTCACTAACAACAAGTTTTGATAAATCTTGTATTACAATTTCAATTATTTTGACAAACAAATTTTTTTTTTATCGACAATAAAAAAAATATATATACCAAAAATATATTATGTCTATAAATAGCTCAAAAAAAGTAAAAAAAATATTATAAATTATACAGTGTATAGAAAATGCTAATATAAACATTTGTAAATATTATACATATATCCGGTTATTATTTTTTGTGTTACATCACAAAACAAAATCGATTTTGTCAAAAATTGAGTTTACATAAAAATTTCCGTTTTTCAGATACGTTTGAAAATTATTGGGAATTTTTTATTTTTGATTCTCCAAAGTACCAACTAGATTCACTTTCCCACCAAAAAGATGCTGTTGAAGGAAATTAAAGCATTTTTATTGCCCCAAAAATTTGATGACAGATACGAAAAAAAACATCAACATTGTAAAATCAATACATTCTTAGCTCCGCTTAGAATTTAAAAAAGAACGCCACACATGCATATGTTGTCTCAGTTTTTTAAGTGCATATATTATAATGTATTAAGACTATTTAAGCCAATAATACGCATTTGTGAGATGGTGACAACAAATCTGTCCTCTTAATATATCAGGTGAAAAAAAACCATTACGAATAAACAGGAAAGAAGTAAATTGAAAAACTGAATATGGAATAGATTTGAAATACCTAGATATAAAAATAATACTCAAATTACTCGCGGAGTTATAAAGAATGTATTGTATAATATATGATATATAATAGATAGCTATAATGAAGATAAATATATAATTTTTTTTTACATACTATTATGTACTTAATTTTATACTAAAAAGATAAAATTCTAAATCCTAAATCAATCAAAATTTGATAAATACTAATAAAAAAACAACGAATTTTTTGTTTATCATACCTATTTAGATGTACCTATTTATTGCTCTTTCATAAAAATATTATATTATGCAAATTCACTGTATAACAGTCAATTTCATACTTTGCCCGTATAGCACACTCGTGCACCTAAAATCGTAAAATATATTATCTATATATATAAAAATGGAGCCAAAAATGTATAACAAATCATCAATTGAAAACGGTTGGGCCGATTTGGCTCAAAATTTTTTTTAATTGTTCGTAATTGCCAGGAGAAGATTTTTACAAAATAAAACTTTGGAAAAATCCAACTCCGGGAGGTGCTCAACAGAGATTTTGAGATTTACGATAGAAATATTTGTTTATAAATGGTTGCTATACCACCAATCTCTGTTTATTTATAAGGTTGTTAATGGTTACATATTTATAACTATTAAAATTATAAAATAGTAAGAATATATTATCATATACATACATATTTTTGCAAATAAATTTATAGAAAAAACCAAATCTTCGGCACGGACAATTGTCATAATATTTTTCATATCTAATTTTGATTTCACTCACTTATGCACTTCATGGGGTCCTCAATCCACCACAGGTGGGATTGCCTACCTGATAATTTACTACTGGCATATTGTCCGTGATCTAATGTAGTGGATTGCCTACCTAGGTGGTTTAAATGCGTGTAAATTACTTCAGGTTAATCTTAACTTAATATTTGGCTCGGGTAACGCTGGGCGGGACAGCTAGTAATATATAAATATTTTAATGTATTATGTTATGTCTATACCTAATAATATAGGTATTGGAATTTGTACGAGCAATGATCGCAAACCGTCTGGCTGACAATCCGACCGACTGGGTGAACATATTCAAGCTCCATAACAGTGGCACGTACAACAATCAGTGGATGATCGTCAACTATGCGGCCTTTCAGCCGGGTAGTCCGTTGCCGTCCAGAGACGTACTTTACGTTCTCGAACAGATGCCTGGTTACGTGATGCACGACGACTTCACCGGCCATTTGATCAACCGGACGTATTGGGCCAGCTACAACGTGCCCTATTTTCCGTTTATATTCAACATAAGCGGAAACTATGACATGGAACAACGTCACGGCTCGTGGTAAATAAAAATTAACGCTACAAAAATATGTCAAAAAAATTAATAGGTACATAATACTATTGATTATACATGTTAATATACATACACATTATCTATAATCAATAATAATACATACCATTATACTCTTTATTATATATACGTACACTGTGCTGAATATTTTTTGGACTTTTGGGCAAACAAAAAATCGTGGCTAAGTTTTAATATTAAGTGTTAATATTAAAATTATTTAAAATTATTTTATAAAAATGTTCCGAATATCATTATTTTATATAAAACTATAATCCTATTACGAATACCAGTGGAGTGCAGACATGTCGCAAATGGGACCTGGATTCCACTTAAAAGTCGAGTGGGTGGATAGTATTTTTTATACATAACATTGTCTTTTTCATAATATGTTAGAGTATTTATCAAGTTCCTTCATAAATCTCTATATTATTTGTGGAGGGTGAGTTTGTAATGGAAGAAAATTAGGCCCTACTTACAAAAAAAGGTTCTGCATGCCACTGACAAATACTATATAATTATAGTATGTATAACTATATAAGTACGTATAACACCATTATACCTTTTTTGTTAATTTCAAAACGGCAGATGCTTTTTTTAATGTTACTAATTACTAATTACTAAATACTAAATACGCCCGCGTAATTTTCAATTAAAGGTTCTCGTACTACAACACACCACGGGCTCGTATATTTGCCAGAGATCACACAAAGATCCACTGTGACAATTGTATGTTGCATCTGATGCGGTCCAATAACTTCACGCGTGATCCGGAATCCCGGTGCAACTGTAGTCCACCATATTCGGCGGAAAACGCGATATCTGCCAGGTATTTGATGCTCGGATGAATGCATTTCTATTTACGTGATCACGTAGTTACGCAGCTTTTTGTATAATAATAATTGTTTTGTAAAAAGGTTTTTTTTTTGTCAGGAACGACTTAAATCCTGAGAACGGTACGTACCCCTTTGCAGCGTTGGGGCATCGTTCGCACGGGGCCACCGACGTTAAAGTCACTTCGAGCCAGCTATTCCAACAGTTGCAATTCAAAGCAATTGCTGGCCCGACCCAAGGTAGTAACAACAGTTTAGGGCCATTTTGCTGGAGCAAATCAGATTTCAACGATAAAGTCAGTCATCTTAGCCATCCCGACTGCTTTGATTTTAAACCAGTATTACATCAATGGTCTTTGTAAAATATGTAATTATTGTTAAATCAATGGTTGTATCTTATTAATAAACAAGTTTTAAATGCATTTAATATAAAGATTTAAGATTTTAAATAAATTCTAGAAAATCAAATATGTTAAAAATAACAGTCAAGTAGAAAACCATTGCTATGTATAGTAGATGTCATGCGTTTACCTCGTTATTAGGCATTGACGCACTGTAATAGTGTAATGGATGTACTAGATTTAAATTATATCATTGACTACGATGAAAAACGATTCTAGTCGCAGTTTAATCTATAAACCATGTGCCGCTTATAGACTATAAACTATAGATATATACTTTAAATAGGCGTTAGGAACAAAATTACATGCAATCGATAATAGGTCCTGTAATATAATTATACGGTCAAGTGATCGAGCACGTCAGATATATTAATAACTAATATAAGTAATTTGCACTTATACTATATAAGAAGTATATCAGCTGGTGCGTGAGCTCACACAATAGTGTCACGCAGATTTCCGGTATAGATATCTAAAGCAACGAATAAAACTGCGTAATAGTCAATGGGCGCAGACTACAGAATAGTCACCAAAAAATAATAACTCGACCGCGATTCGAGTTTAGGTTCGAGCATGAAATTATACCTAGCTACCTATAACTTTTGAGTCTCGACGTTTTTGTTTTACAGTTTAATTCGTGCGTTATTAATATGTGTATAATATCACGAAGAAAACTAGAATAGGTTGTTATTATAGACAATTTTGTTTTAACTTCTCTGAAACTGAAATCAACTATTTAAGTTCCAATTATACCACCATCATATGCAAATTAAGTGATACGGTACTCTATGTGTAGAATTGGAAATTATCTGTAACAATGTTTGTGAAAGTATGATTTTATAATAATTATACTAAGTGGATTATACCCGGAAAGAAATTGTACCACCTATTAAATGTAACTCATTTTATTATGTGTTAAATAATTATTTAAAATTATTGTTTATTTGTTTAGTTTATTGTTTTAAAAGCTTCATATACGTTGATTTCGTATTTTGTATTATATTTGAAAATACAATTTTTTTTTCTAGAACAATGTTTAGTTCAAAATCAAAACCTTGTTTTGTTCTTAAATAATTACAACTTTATTGTCTTATATTTTTTAATTTGTTATTGCCATACTAGCTGTCTCACCCTGCGTTGCCTGAGCCAAATATTAAGTTACGATTAACCTGAAGTGATTTAGATGCATCTAAACCACCTGGGTAAGCAATCCACTGTATTAGATCACAGAAAATATGCGAACAGTAAATTATCAGGTAGGCAATCCACCAGTGGTGGGTAAGTGAGTGAAATCAAATTTAGGTAGGTACATTGAAAATATTGCGCGGTAGTCTATGCCAAAGATTTGCTTTTTTTATAAATTTATTTATAAAAATGTATATGGCATATTCCTGCTAATTATGATAGTTATAAAATATGTAACCATCGACAATCCTATAAATAAAGATTATACAAACCATAGCAACCATGATTACTAATATTAACCATTTATAAACAAATATTTCTATCGTAAATCTCAAAATCCCTGTATGAACACCTCCCGACATTGGACCTCTACCTTTTTAAATTAGCCTTTCTTCTTCCCAATTGTCTAATCTATCCTTGTTCCAAATTTGATCGCAATCGGTTGAACGGTTTGAGAATGCATAAAAGACAGACAGACATTCATTTATATATGTGCAGATTTCTACTAATTATAATAGTAATATTATAATCTGTAACCAATGGCAACCATTTAAATAATTAAAGGATATTTTAATTTCTTGAGGTCAGAACTAAATTTACGTGTGAGCCAGAAAAATCTTTTGGTATAACTTTTATTGAAAACTGTTCAGTAGTTTTTGAGTATATATAAAGCACTATGAAACTAATCAACAAAAAAAAAAAATCATTCATTTTTATATAATGATAAATGTTATTTTATAAGAATTCGCACGAAGTTGGCTCCCCGACTTAGTGTAATTTTTTCAAATAATTTTTTTTTTTTATTAGCTTTTATTTATACTATTACAGATCAACAATTATATATACAATATATTTTAAAAATAGCAATTATCTTAAAAACTATATGATAAAACCAGCTTCCAGGATAAAATTATTAATTATATTGATGACATTTTCAGAATTAGAGTTGAGGATGGAGGAAAGATTGAGGAGGATATTGATAGATTTTAGGGAATTGAAGAAAATCACGTGTCTAGCGTTAGAGAAGGGCAATCGATGAGTAGGTGAGGGAGATTACAAACACTTTCGTTGGAATGTAGAGTACAGAGTGGGGAGTCGTTTAGCCCTAGTTTGTAAGTGTGGGCAGGTGCCTGTACGTAGACGGTTAAATTGTATAATAGTTGATCTTGGTAAATTAAGTTTGTTGAACCATGTTTTGTTAAGGATTTTTGGTACAATGTTTTTATATCTGATGGCAAACTCAGCTGGGAGATTGGATATATAATGCCGTAAAATTGGGAAAAAATCGGCACGAGGAAGTTGAGTGAGAGAGGGACAGATTAAATTGGGAGTGGATTTCGCCAGATTGTCGGCGACCTCGTTATTGTAAACAATTTCAAATTAATATTATAGTATCTATAAAATATAATTGTAAATCAAATTTCCGAATAAATTTATAAAATTGCACTAAGTTGTGGTGGAGGGGGAGGGCTACTTTATGTGTACTTATATTATATTGTTCCATATTATAATTTTTTCCAAATACAATCAAACCAAATTCCATTTTTTTATGAGTTAAATACTTTTCTGTTACTGTGCATTCGATACAACTTGATGTACAATCGATGTTGTTCGATGCACTTGCACGTCTGAATTCCTATACTACATAAACTCGGTCTAATAATACACAATATTGTAAAGGAAGGAGATGACAACGATTGCATTTCATTTTTTCTATATTATATTATAATTTATACACACGAGGCAGATATGACGCTGACGGCAAGCACGGGTACAGGTCAACTGCATCCATGCAACTGATCTTGCCACCTCGGTACCTGACCACTGCGGCTCTCCCGACGACGGCCAACGGTCAGAAGTTTAACAGCAACTCGAACGTCATTGGTCGGGCGGCGTCACGTCGATCCGCGACGACCGTGCCCTGTTTAAGTCGTGATGCACAGGGCACGGGTAAAGTAAAAAACTATTTGTAAAATTATACAAGGTTAAAATAATATTCATTTAATTATATGTAATAATATTATGATGTACTGTACCTGTATAACATATCAATACGTGTTGTGTTTTTTTCTTACTCAGAAACGATATCTGATCGACGAACAAGATTTATTTGCACACACTCAGAACATTTTTTTATTTAATTTATGAAAAAACCGTGTTTAATTAATTTAATGAAAAACTGGTTAGATTTTGATCCAATAAAATCAATTCATTATTTTTAAAAAAAGTATTTCATTAAATCGACGAAACTGAAAATTCTTAAAAAAAGTAATTTTTTTACACAATTATATCTAATGATGACTTTGTACAGTTTAAAGAAATTGTTTCTTTGGTGATAATAAATGATTTAATAGAAACAAATATTAATTGTAATAAGATGAATGAAATAACCTTTATAATAAAAAACTTACTATCTTTAAATTAAAGATTTAAGGTACTAGAAAAAAGTTCATTTTCCTTTAAAATGAAGATGACTTTTTAAAGATTTAAGAAAGTTGTTTCTTTAAATATAAGAAATTGTATAATAGAAATAAATATCAATGGCGATAAACCCAATGTCATAATCTTTAAAATAAAAATGTACTATCTTTAAATTAAAGATTTAAGATACTAGAAAAAAGTACTATAGTTATACCCATAGGTTACACAAATTATAAGGTATATAGTACTAAGAATATAGAATAAATAAATAAAATTACTTTTAAAGCTTAAACACCCGGTAAAAGCATTCTCATTTTAATTCTGTTAAAGTATTAAACAACAAATCACTTTTCTGAAACATATTTTCAGATAAAATTAAAAATTCGGCATTTAAAATAATGTCAAAATATCATAATATAATAATCGTATTTAATATTTATCTTAAAATATTTTATACTAATAATTATTATAATCAATAATATATTCACAAAAAAAAAAAAAAAAAAATAAGAAAATAGTCATAGT
>JACXSJ010001252.1:0-58951 GCA_014851325.1 Pentalonia nigronervosa | reverse complement strand
AGAATATTCAGTATCATAAAGAATATTAGAGAATATATCGATTTATTTTTATAGAATAAATGTTCGAAAATTTTTGTTGCAGTGGCATAAATAACAAATTATATGTCTGATAATAGTGATGTGATATTGATATATTATATATGTATTATATACCATTGTTTATACGAAATTATACCTTAAATAGTAATGTAATTTGATAGTCTTTAATAGATAAGTGACTTATCTAAGATAACGATGTCCGATAAGAAATGGAATTACTACACTTCAAAAATAGTTAGCTCCAAGCGTTCGATTATTACTACAGGTGCGGTACAACACTGCAGTGTCGTGTGTCGTAGTGTTAACATATATACAGAGTATAGTTTTATTTCATTAATTGTTTGTTTTTACTTGTCTCGTTGTTATTTTTCATAATGCCAAAAATACCATCAATTAAATTAAAAAATTAAATTTTACAGTGGATGCTACCATTAAATGAAAACAATATAAATTTTACAACTGATTGCACAACTCTTTTTTGTCAAGTATCTAATAAAAATGTACCGTGCATTAAAAAGTCTCTGTTATCACATTATGTAGATACATATTCATAGTAAGAAGCTCTAAAGTGTAAGTTAAACACTTCAAAACAATTGTTTTTATCAGAATTGACTTCTAAAAAAAATGTAAATAAATTTTATGAAAATTTATGTTTGAGTTTTGTTGCCGCAAATACTCTGTGGTATAAACTACAAAATCCACAATTTCGGGTATTTTTAAAAAAACATACTGACAAACATATACCCGATAAAAGTCTGTTAAGAAAAAATTATCTATCACATTGTTATGATAAGACTTAATTCAATATAAAAAATGAAATAAGCGATAATAATATTTGGCTTGCTGTTGATGAAACAACGAATATAAAATGGCCGTTATGTGGCGAATTTATTGGCTCGAATATTAAAGTCAAATCATCCGACTCGTTCTTTTCTCTTAATATGTGAAGTTTTAGAAAAGACTTATCATTCTACCGTGGCTCGATTTGTGAATGATGGATTAAAATTACTGTGGCCCTTGAGCGGAAATGATCAAAAAGTATTGTTGATGCTATCATATGCTGCGCCGTACATGGTGAAAACGAACAGTCACTAGCAGTTTTTTATCCCAGTTTAATTCATGTTACATGTGTAACTCACGTGTTCAATAGGGTTGCAGAAAGAGTTAAAGAAATGTATCCAGGCAAAAATAAATTAATTAACAATATAAAAAAAGTATTTCTAAAATCTCCACACCGTGTACAAGTGTGTAAAAAAATATTACCAGATATTTCGACCCCCTGAACCAGTAGTACTAACCAGATGAACATGGTTGAAAGTTGCTATTTTTAACTGTGATAATTTCCAAGGTTTAAAAAAAGTTATTGAAGAATTAAGTAATCAAAAAATCTCCCAATCAGTCCGTACTTAAATGTTTTTGACTTAGAAACTGTAGAAAATGATCTAATATTTATTAAAGCCCATTTTCTTGTGCTCGTGATATCCATCAAAAGTTTAGAAAAGTCTAATGTGTCTCTTGTTGATTCGATAAATCTAATTGAAAATAAAATTGGTAAATTTTAAAAAATACTTTAAAAAAATGAAAATAAAAATTGATCAACTTCAACAAAAAAAATCAAGAGCTTATAATTTTGAAAAATGTAGTAAATGTTTTGAATGGAAATAATGAAGTACAACTTATAGATAATTTTACACTGACTATAATAACTGTTTTGCAACATGCTCCTGTGCTTCAGTTGACACTGAACGTTCTTTTAGCACATATAAAAACATTTTAACAGACCATCGTACAAATATGACACCAGAGCACATGGAACAAAATATAGTTGTCAACTGTTTTCAAAAATTTTCTTAATTAATAATACCTCAATAATAAAATTTGATCAAATTTTTTTTTAACATGTATTATTTTTTATTATGTACTTATTTATATCAGTTTTTTTGTATTATGTGCTTAATTATTTTGCATATAAAAGCATATTTTTAGTTCAAGAGAATATATTAATAAAAAAGCATATGTTTTGCATATTTTATTATGATTTTTAAAGAATATTGGAAGAATATTTTTAACTTTTTAATTGAATATTAACATCTTATTTTAGTTATTTTAAAAGAATATAATTTCGGTCCCTAATTATTACAATATGTCATAGATAAATAATAAATTAATAAAATATATGCCATAAATCATGTATTATTTAATATTATTAAAAACTAATGTGACTTTTCGATAAACTTTTTTTTGTTATTATAAGTAGAAAAACTTATGAGGGATATTGTATTACATTTTTAAATCTTATATACAAAAAGAAAATTTTTAATGAATTTCTCACTACAAAATACTTTGCAAATTTTTAAGATTTCGATAAATTTTGTTGAAATTCTAACTTCAGATGCTCATAAAAAAAAATTGTGAACTCACGCTTAATTGTTTCTTTTAATTACACTAATAATTACTTTAAAAGCACCTCGTATTAAATTTTCAAGTCTTTTGAGAAATAATTAACATTTGACAAATAATTAACATTGATAAAATGATGTTAACATTAAGACGTTTTCCTTAAACTAATACTATTTTAGGAAACTTATATCATTATATTCATGAATATTAATTATAAGAAAATAAGTATATATATATATATATATATATATAAAAATTGATTGTAATGAATTTTTATGTAATATGGTGTTGGTTTTAAATAATTTTGTTAACAATTTAAGTATTATTTTTCATTATTTCAACGTTACAATTATGCGTAAAAAAAAATAAGATATTTTTCATCGTTCTTAAGACAATTAAACATAAACTATAATATATTTTTTCTTTATTTTTAAGAAAATAGATGGTAATACAATGGATTTGTTAAAATTTAATGATAAATTTTTATTGTCAAATTAAAGGAAATATTTTTAAATTAATTATGTTATCTTTAAAATAAAGGAGTTTGTCATTAACTTTAAGGAAACATTAAATAGTAAATCAATGAAATAAAATCATAGAAATTAAAACTATATTTATTTAAGTGCATATACCATTGTAATCGGATAGATTTTTTCGACTAAATAGACTGTTTTTAAAATAGTGTTTTTAGATAGGCATAGGTACTATTTTTTCCCCGGAAGATTACGAGTACCTAACGACGACGACAATGATGACAACAATAATAATTATTTACTACCCCAAATACTTAAGATATTTTATTTTATTTGGTACTTTAGAGTGCAACCGGGCAAGTACAAGTAATTTTCAATGAAAATTAAAACAAAATCGTTCATATTTTGATTTCTCTACCCCACTATGAGTGATTTTTTTGTTTCAGACATTTCAGCGGTAACTATATTTTTGTTATTTTTTATATATATGCATTTACGTGTGTCTGCTGAAGTTTTAATTAATTTTGACCAAATGGTAACCGCAATAATATATCATGCGCGCCTGGCTGCCGGTCCCGCACCGTGAACAGTACCCGTCTGTATCTGTTCGAGTAGCGGCGAAAGCGTTAGATTGCAGTCCCAGCAACAAGAACAGCAGCAATATTATATCAGCACGCCAAAAGCAGACGGTCCCAGCACCTGCGGTATAAATAACTGACACCTGTCATTGGTACCGCACTCGTAACGCATGTTGTATATGACCAGTCGGCCCGTTAGACAGGCATCCGGTCACAGCTGTACTTCATTTTGGCGAAAAAACGGTTAATACGACACCGTCTTCCATTTACAAAAATGAGTTTAGTCGGAGCTGTGAAAACGCGTGCGATTTCGGTTAGGCGTTTTTAACGCAATCTGCTTGGTCTACTGTACCGGCTAAGCGCATAATATGTGCGTATGACCAATATAATATATTTATTTATTTATTAAATAATTTACGCCGATTGTGGGGCAAAAGTACATCAGCCAATGCAATATAAAACGTATAAAGTCACACACATAGTGTGAGATAAATACGAATATACGATAAATTAATTAACAAATACCAAACTACATGTTTTGATTTAGACTTACTGTCTGCAAAGAAATTAAAATTGTTAAAAACCGTTACAGTAACTTAAAGTTCAATACACAAACCTGTTTAATAAAACAAATTTTTTTTATTTAGGGTTCCGGGTTCGATATAGAAACAACAAATTGGTATTGAACTATGTTTCATTAAAGTATAATACTCTGCAATAAATGAGGACTGTCAATGTAAAGTCATTACAAAGTTAAGACACAAAATAGGGAGAAAGTAGGTAGCAACTCTGCTGTTACCGTACCTTGCTGTGCGCCAGAAGTTATCGATGTAGTGTCGATATAGTGTACCTCGTCAATCGTTATTGAATAGGTCACTGTAATGTATGTATATTATATAAAAATTACAATTTTGACTCATTTGTCTATTGGAATAATTTTTAAATATTAATACAATCGACGAAAAAGTATTTAAACATTTTTCTACAACAATTAGGTAGTAATTATATAGGTAATAAAATAAAAATATTCCCACCTTACACAAGTGTGTCCACATTAACTTTTGTAAACTCGAGAAAAATAGGAATTATGCATTTGATCTTTTAGTTTTGTGTGTTAAAGCATTCACGATGGTGTATTATATAGAATTTAATAAAAAGTAAAGAACGGTTAATTTTCATATCATTATAATATGCTAAATTAAAACCTTTATAAAGGGAATTAGGTACATAGGTGAGTTTGAACATATTAAATATTTAAATGATTTGGATAAAATTAAAAATATTTATTATCGAAGAACGAAAATCTATTAACTTTTTTTCTTGGGTAGACAAAAGTTACAGAACATCTAATTGTCGTGAGTATGATTATACCTAATAATTTATTATATGTTCGTTCTTCGGAAATGTTAACTTTTCGCGTCGTCTAACTCAAATATTATAAATGATAGGTGTATAAAGTTATTCTTTTTCTGAAATGTCATTAAACCTTAATTACTTTTTTATATATAATATAATATATACTTACTCCTGTATAAAAGATTTTTTTATTTAAAATTACGTGGGTACTCGTCGTATATATAATAAAATATAAACAATTACGGTCTATCAGCCATTGCTATACTATTTCTAAGATAAAATATTTTAACTTCTTGAAGTATCGACTTCGAAAGATTAAAACAAAAAAGTATAGACGTTAGCGTGTTTTTATATATTCATATACATATTACGTACCTACTTATTATTAATATAAAATAGTTACTTGCACTATTTATATTAATTGATAATGTAATGTATAAGAGGTTAAAAGAGTGGTAAAATGAAAAGGTATCATTCCGCACTCGATTAGTCTATACTCCATATCACATCTTAGAGATTACGAAAGTTTTAAATATTTGTAACATAATATGATGAAATAAAATATATAGACGAGTTTTAATCACGACCATCGGCGTACAATTAAAATCAAAAATCAATACCTATATGCATTATCTACTATTGTTTAATTTATTATATCATTCAAAAACCAATAAAATAATCTCGTGACTCAGGGCGATTTATATAGCTAGCGGTATAATATACACAACAATAATATAAACGCTAATATATAGTGTACAAATAAATGTTGTTGCTCAGAATAGTGTCAGAAAAACGCAATACTGCACGTTTTGTGATATCCAAAATGTACATGTACCTATAATACGCACGTTACTTGTTCCACACGCACCCATGCAGCTGTGTACAGAATCCTTGTCGTTTGATATACTCGGATCAGTGATTTTTATTGCTAATCTTTTTTTTCCCGTCATAATAATATACTGCACAGTACAGTGTTATCGGTAGCTCTGAAAATCATGAATACACAAACCTGCTGATTGATCATTAATATTTTAAAATGCAACTATATATATAGGTGTAAGTGCATATATAATATTAAACACACTAGACACACTTTAAAAATATCGATGTTTGTCGAGGGTTGCCGTATATAAGTAAATAGAAGCTTACAAAGTTACAAACTAATACGTATTATTTAGATTTATAGACTTGGTTTAAGTTTAGGATGAACTTGATATTTAAACCAAAGACGTATGTTTAACAATTTAAAATTGACGACAAGCGAAAGTAATCATGTGACTGAAAACACATTTATTTCAAATGTTTTCCCAATGAACTTGATTTTCATTCTAAGTTCTAAGTACTTATATAGTTTCTATAATAACCATATCGTTTAATTAAATCGAGGGGACGTATACGTTTTAAATACTCTATTATTATGATTTATAACTTATTGCGGAGTTACTATTTTTCTTTTTATTTAACTTCAAATAGTTTTCTTTAACTGTTAAAGAGAAATATTTGAAGTATTGTAGTTGTTAAATTATTTTTATACATAGATACATAATAATTTTATAAAAAGATAAAAATCAAAATAATGAGATGGGAGTTCTGGATATATGATACGTATATCAATTTGTTGAATTATTAATTGGTATTTATATTATAAAGGAAGTGTTTTGAAACAATATACTTATTTAATTATTATCTACGACGATCTTTTATGTATTCGTTTTATCTTTAGGCGAATGTCAAATGCATTACCTTCCACATTTTTACCTTGAGTGTATTTTGATAATTGTGATTATGGCATTATGCTTATATTATACAAGGTATAATTCATATTCAAAATACATATTATACATATTTAATATACAATACTTACCTACCTACATACATAGTACTTATATATACTTATTTTTTATTTTATGCATGGCTCATTATTATAATTCCGTTATAACTTGCCAAAGAAATAATACCTACGTAAAATACACATTATAGCAATATTATACATTTAAGTATGCCTACACATGCACTCAGCCAGGGTTACTACAAATTACAATCCAATATATGAGATCAGCGGTGTTCGATGGGCTTACTATGTATTACAATCGCCGAATCACAATGTATATAACATTACATTACTATTTATAGTGCAGTGGTTATTCTAGTTAATGGGTTTAGGATATTGGTAGTTGATACTACCTATACTAAATCATTATTTCTGGTGTTTGTATGGAATCTTTGAGAATTTTAATATTTCGGTATGAGTTTTAGTTAATATTCTACATACACATAAAAGTGCATTACATCGTATAATACAGAAAACAGATACAATAATAGACACACCCATAAAAAAACAGTGTTATGATGAATAATATGTTTTTTAATGCGCGATACTTAAGTTTAAAGTATAAAAATCACAATCGATTTAAAGAAATCATATATTGCATTCAACAATTATTTTATTTAAATAGGTACGCATTTAATCCAAATATTTAATAACTACATCATGAATATACGTATTTTAGTCATTGCTGTTTGTTTGATAAAATCAACACTTATGAAAAAAATAATTAATACGATTATATATATTATATTTTATATTAAAAAAAAAATTCCCATTATATTAATTATTACTATTTTTTGTACGTTTTGTAACTATTAATTTACGTTTTTCTCAAATCGTAATACGCTGCTAAATTGTTTTTATAAATACAGTTCAACGTATAATTCAATTTAATAAGCAGTTTTAACAATAATAGTTTATATACAAGCATGTAAAATACATTTGAATAAACGCAAGTGAATTTATAAGTTAAATTAGGTACCTATATTTAAATTTCAGTATTCTGGTAAATGTTCAATAGCCTCTTTTTACAAAAAAAATTATATTTTCAAGAAGAAAAAATTTGAGTGAATTTGTGTCAAATAGACCAACAATTTTACAACACTCATTCTTATAGCAAAATCCATTTTGATAAAAGTAGATCAGGTAGGCCATCATATTTAACCAGTCCACAATAATATATTATTTTAAATTCGTGTTTAAATCGATATTGCACAAATTTAAAGATTCAGATTTTGTGACATTTCTGCTCTTTGGCGTTTTGCAGTAAACGCGTCAAAATAATCTAATAATAGATAACCTAACAAAACATAATAGTATAAAGTTATTATTTTAATAAGCAAGTAATTACCTATGTAAATTTATATTAGTGCAATAAATAATATAATTTTTTTTTTATTTATTTATTTATTTTTTATTGCTTTATGATTAGTGGAAACTTATTTTTAAAAAAATGTTCAGTTTAAGATCGTTATTTTTAAGTTGTCAACATTAACTAACAAGTGACATCGCTTTGTTGGTTATTTTAAAATGTACTCAAATTTTAATGACACGACACGAAACACTTTTTATTTTTTTTCTCTGCAGTACGTCAGTACCTATAAGATTCTAAACTAAAAATGAGCTGGTTAAGTAAAAAATAATACAATGAAATTGGAAAAGAAATATAATATAAGTACTAAGTAGGTATATACGCTTACAGTCTATGGCTTCGCGGCTATAAACAAAATACGATAGTCATAAATATGTGTAATAATATATGGATGGATATAGGATACGTATACTATTACTTTTTAGTTCTTACACCTTCATTTAATTAATCATTAGCAACATAATTTATTATTTGTTTATTTTTTTTATTTATAAAATAGTAAATGTTTAAAAACGAGTAAAAAATAAAATATCTATATTTATTATAAAATGTATATTATATTTGAAACGATACTTCAAGAATAATAAATTTAAAAATATTACTAATTTTGGTTTGATAGTTAGAATATTAAATTTATTTATTCTTACAAGTTAAAGTAATAATAAAATAGAAATATTTCATAATTATCATATTATTAAAAAACAAAATTACTTATTTGTATAAAATATAGTACATAAACCGGTTTCATCTAATTTTAACTACGAATTAAAACTATTCTTAACAATTATTAGGTTATAAGTTTATAACATTGATTATAATTTCTAGTATTTTATGATCTACGGTATTATGGTAAATATATATATATATATATATAATATATACCTGAAAAATAAATTTGAGTCCAATCAATTTATGCTGTCCTTTTATTATATACTGTATATAAATGTTTGATTAATAACCATACCTATAAATTCGAACTGTTTAATATTTTTTAATCAGTTTTCCATTTTTTTAACTCTGCCCGGTTTTAGAGTACAATTTTAAATCATACATGTTTGATTTCTCAGAAGTTAAAATATGCAATTGAGTAATTAAAATTAAATTTTTTTATTTAGTTACAAAAGTACTGTAGTGTTATTTTAAATAGTAAATAATAACTAATAAGTGTGATGAATATTTTTTTGAATCGTAAGTATTCATAATATTATTAGGTATTAATAATAAAAGTAAGAATATAATAAAAATGACCTTATAATATACTAATATGTAAAAAAAAAAATGTATAGTGTGTACCTATTCTATAGGTAACTAAATAAATAATAAAATATCGTTTTACAATAGTTTGTATAAGACCTAACTCCGTTATATACTTAACTACAGATAATATTAAACGGTTTAGCCATGAAGTGCATCAGCATTAAACCATGGATACAGAACGAACGTATAGTTATAATTTACCGACTTACTAAGCAAGAAGAAAATAAGAGTATGCCAGATTTTATTTTGTAGTTTTTATCTGTAAATTTTATTTTAATTGTATGTAACATAATTAATACTATGCATATTTAAAAAAAACCATACCCGATGGTCTTTTTTACAGACTACATAGGTTTTAAGATAAAAAAGAATTAAGTATGCACATTATTACAAACCACCTGCAGGATCATTACAGTGACTGTATAGTTGAGTGTTGGATGGGGAGCAGGGAGTTGTTCAATCGTCATACCGCACCACAATATTTTTGACGCCAGTTGGCGGACAGCAATGTTGTTATTTTAAATTTAAATGCAATGACAAATCGTCACGTTCGGAAAACGATTCTAAATAAAGCTCGATACATTACTTTATAAAAACAACAAAATTGTTAATATTTTTATCAATATATTTATATACTCCTATGAACTCGGATGTATCCAAGCTAAATTTGACCATTTTTCGTGTCGTACTAATACAATATACAAACTTAAAAATATTAATGATTATTGATTATCCATAATGCATTATTGCATGTAAGTTTCTGCATTTATTAAACACCTTAGAAAGTAAACTACTAATGTTAGTAATGTATATGTATATAAGATGATTAGACACGAAAAACTTAACAACTATGCTTATTTGGTTATATGAATTTCTCTTTTGAGAATATTTATGTGCAAAGTGGTATACTGTGAATATGTTAAAAATAATCGGTAATAGTATCTATAGGAACGTATTTAATACGTATAAAATCTCTTGAACAATTAATTGTAACGGGCAACGGCTAATTATATAGCATAGTTGTAATATAATCCTTAATAATTATACATAAACAAGAGATTAATATCGTGTACCATTTAGACTGCAGTTGTTACGTTGTTGTTTTTTTGTTTTTATTATCTCTGGTTCCTTCACTTTCAAAATAATACAATTTGTTTATGTAATCAATTAGCATGTAATTATCATGTATTGTAAATGCACGACTATTTTCGTTATTTGCTCGATTTTAGATTATGTGTAAAATCTAAAATTGTGGGACTGGAAAAATGTTTGTTCAGCCCCACTAAATAAAAATGTATTATTCTATGCCAATATTTAGCACATAGTTAGCATGATTTTCCACGACCAAATCCGACATTTGCACGTTATTCCAACGCCTTATTAATTAATTTTTAGTAATCGCGCATTTCTGACTTCAATATTTTAAATTGTTTTTATTATTACCTAGCAGAATGTTGAGGCGGCGATTGTTACACTTATTTTAAATGAAACTTATACATCTATTAGTTTTGCAAGGACTTTTCGACTTCTATCTGCAATAAAACACCTTGACCCATCCGAAATTGCGGAAACTATTTGTCTAATAATTTACAGTTCTTTTGTTCTGTTAACGTATAATCAACCGTTAAAAAGTTACCATTTACTATTACAACCAATCACCGCCAATATGGTAATTATTGAAAACAATTAACTTAAAATTATCTTTATACCGTAATTCAAAGTTAATTGTTAATGTATTATTAATTAGTATTTAATTATATTTTTGGAGAAAAATGTTACTCTAATTCAGATACAGAAAAGAAATGTAAACTGAATATCGTGATACTTATATGGTCAAACCATACTATATAATTGTTGGTATAGGAAAAAATGCGAAAAATAAACTTTTTTTTTTAAATTAAGGTGAATACTTTAGTAAATGTTCACAGTGATTAGTAAGTTGAAGTCTTTAAAATAAACTATAGTTGTGTATATAATATTACAAACAATTTGTTTAATTTATTATTTATACTTAATACTAATGTATAAAAGCCTAAATAAATGTAATAAATCCATATTTTGATATTTTTTAATATTATCTACTGTAACATCATAATAAATTTTAATTACGTGAATTGACTTGATCCTTAGCTAGGATCTGTGGCACTCACGTAAATCAACTCTAATACAAGATTTTAAATTTTCAAAATTGGTTTGTATAGTTTGCTGAGTAACTGGAGGTGGATGAATCTTTTTTCACAATGGCGAAGTTGATCTTCGTGCTAATTTACAATAAAAACAAAAAAAAAACAATAAAAACTAAATTCAAACCAAAATACTTTTCAAAAATCTTAAATTTCTTGTTTTTCACAAATCCAAAACATTTTTTGTACATATGGCACTATGTTTGGGAGTAGGCCTGTAAGCCTAATTCGGATACCTATTTGGCAGAATTTCTAATTGGTCACACGTAGGTTTCTGCCACGTCCGGTTGGGAGATGGTGGTCTCGCCGTCTAGACAGTTGCTTGACCAGAGAAAAAACATACATTTATGTAAGTCATTACAAGGATCAACTTAATTCTTATTTCAGAGTTATGACACCTCCAGTTTTCGTGTAAAACAAATCGTAAACGAGATTTCCAAAAATTTTAATTTTCTATTTTGATTTGCAATTTTTTGAGTACTCGACGTTTTAAATGTTTAAAACGTGTTAAATATTGGCATAGGAACCTTAATTAATTTTTTATATTTCCAAATAGATTTTTACGCTACATTTTATTGATATATGTCATTATTACTTAGGTCTGTCTCGATAAGGGGTTATAGGGGACTAAGAGTTATTACCCCACACCAAAATAAACTACAACATTAAATAAGATACACGATAAGAAAATAGTTCTAGCTAAGATCAAGAAGAAAATAACCGTTAATGAATAATACCACACGAATCAAGATAATATAATATTAAGCGCACTACCTATATTACCTATTGTTTTTTCTCTGACTCATGCACAACATATCAAATATTTGTGTTCATCAGAAGCTGTTTTGTGTTATTAATTTTAAGATTGGAATGAATTTAATATGGTTATGATATGATTATCATTTTTAATCATTATATTTTACATATTCAGAATACTTGCATAAAAATTTAAATATTGTAAAAAAGTCATCGTATAAATACAGACTTTTAAATAATGATCTTAACAGCTTAACTTTTTGTTTAATAATATATTAGTTCATTCTATCATTAAAGTGTATATTAATAATAAATTTTCGTTATTTAGGCTTAATGAGAAAAATTATTAGGGATTGCAAATACGCAGGGATGCCGGATCGAGCGTACTACTCAAACTCACCAATGGTCCAGATTTAAAAAAAGAAATGGTTTCGTGGCCAGAATTGCATTTGAATGAGCTTCTTTATTTTTTTAGCTATAGTACATTATATAATAAGATGAATCCAATACATGGCATGCTAATAAATCAACTGTTACCCGTGGCCGTTCTGTATATGATTGCTTGTTGTTCTTATAGAGTTACGCCAATACAATGCGTATACTTTATATTGCACCTTATACAATATTTGTTATTTATTTTTATTTGTATTTATTCTCTAAGAAGATTATGGTCCATAATATGTATGCTATGCAACTTTACTAGCTGTACAGCACCTGATGTTCGATATACCTAATTATATAGAACACCTACACGATTTCGAAATAAGGCTATTGAAACATTCAATTGTATTATACGTCGTCTTCGTGTATATATATATATATATATATATATAGGCCAGTAGTTATAACTTATTATACTACACATCGATGTGCGTATTAGCACTGCTCCGGCGCGAAACGTTGACCTAAATCGGCTGACGTTCGTTCCGTGGTTAAAAACATTATACATACGAGTTCGTAGCAGCAAAAAGAAACCCCATCATAGACCATATTATTTTTGTTTTATTATGTGCCTACCCGTATTGTAGGCTCGTGGACACTGTATAGAGTGACAATATGAACTTATTTACACTCATAATGTAATATATACATGATGATACGGTGGAGAATTCAGTGACTATTTGTCGCCATTTTTAGTAATATATACATTTCTAATAGATACAATGCATAAACACGTATCATTTGGTAAGCTGTGGTCTTTTTTTTTTTGAAATAATTAAGTATATACATATTTGTTAAATGTTATCGGAATGATATTCTTAACCAAAAGTCCATAACTGAGAAACTACTCTGTCACAGCATCGAAATGTATCAAAGCATAATATCAAATATTATATATGTATCAGATTAATCAATCGTTTCACTCATAATAATTTAATTTACTATACATAGGTAATAATTTAGTATTACACACATTAGTGAGGCGCAGACGATTGATAATTGGTCCAGTTAAACTGTTTATACAGGCGTATTTGGAACATAAGACTTATTATTTAAAAATAATTTTAGCGTACAATTCCTCCAAACATATATATATGTAATAAGTTATAAACTTATAACGTATAATCATGTTAGATCAATTCGCATCGTCGTTACTTATAACTGCATCTACCTATATAATTTTGGTTAGTATTTATAATTTATACTATAATAGGTATTAGACTATTAGTTGTACATATTACCCGACTTCGAGCAGATAAAATTAATCCATATTTCTATCGTTTTCTTTATGCCATTTTCAGTTGAAATATATATTACAAACACAATTTTAATGATTAATTTTATGATTTTCCACTTCTTAATTCTGCCTTTGGACATATTTTTCTGGGAGGACAAAAAACTGAAGACGAATGCTTAAAAACTGAAGTAAACCCAATATCTTAAGATTGGTATTCATCGTTAATTTATTTATATAAAAAATATGTCCAGAATTAAGAAAGCAAATCATAAAAGTAATCGTTGTAATTGTGTTCATAAGGATTTGATTTTAAGATTAATTGTTTTTTTTTTAAATATATGCTATATTTCTATTAATTATAACAATTATGTAATCTGTGACCAATGGTAGCCATTTAAATAAACAGAAAAAAATTCGATTTTCATGAGTCAATACTAAATCAATATGTGAACTACCCTAAAGCAACCTTTAGATGTTGAATAACTAAGCTACAAATACTTTCAGAGTTCAAGGAATCTATTGATTTAACTTTTATTGAAAACGGTCCACTTGTTATCGAGTCTATAGAGAATGAACAAAATACAAACATTCATTTTTATACATATATGAGATAGACGCGATATAATATATATAATATATTAATATGTAATACAACTATAACTATGTATATATACATAACATGGAGTACAAAATACATACAAATATACAATGGACATTAATCATTACGATGACTCGTGCATGCCGACAATTGATGTAGGCAGATTACCTATATTATATTATATTATTTAGGTAAACCATATAATACTATAATAGTAATAGTATTTCATGACTATCCGAGGGGCGGTGGTCGTTTGTGCGAAGGTAATAATTTTGACCAACAAATTAATAGTCTGTTTGGGCGACAATCATTTATACCGATTGGGCGAGTGAAATTATTTTTACTTTTTACTTCTAAAAACCTGATGACTTTGATGCGGGCATTTTCGTCACTTATCCATTATTTATCACTATTATTGAAATTTTTATTTATGTTAACTGTATATTACAATATTACTATACCAATATTTTTTTTAAAGTTGAAGTTTTTTTCATTATTAATTATGTATTTTGTATGCGACATTATTTTTCAATTGATATTGTATATTACTATACAATATAATATTAATTAATTTGCCAATAAACCTATTCATATTTATTCGTCCAAATGGTATTTTTAGTGGAATAAATGTTTACCCAATCGGTGTAAAACTATTCGCCCAGGCCGATCACGTTATGGGTCGATTCGCCCAAACGGTTTATGGCCTATCCGAGACTATAGGTGCAAATAGGGGAAGACTATGTCCCCCCCCAATTCAAAAGTTGGTACTTATAGTACTAAGTTTATATCAATTTTAGAAAATATTATGGGGAGGGGGCTTTAGTCCCCTCTTTCCAAACAACGTGGGATTTATGGGCTTATGTCCGAGACTGAACTGAATAATAAATTCAAATAAAATAGATAGGCACCTAATATAGTATAATGGCAATCTTTTGTAACCTTCGTGAGGGCCGACGTCTAGACGCCAACAATACGCTGGTTTATACATACAATAAGTCTACAGACTGAACCTATATGAACGGTTTAATCAGCAAATATAATATATATATATATATATATATCATTAACATAAACTATAAAATAAAATCGTATTAGATTCGTATGTCTCCCACACAATTGGTCGACTATACGTTACACAATAATAGTATAGGTACCTAACAATACTTTTAAAATCATATAAACCTAAATTATACCAAAATAATAATAATTATTCAGTTTAGTTAATAAATCATAATGAAACGTTTTCTTTTTTATTTTTTCACTAAAAACAAAATTCGGTTTTTCTTTTGTCACGTGCCATGGCATGTAGCCCATTATAAAAATTTTACACAAAGCCACTTGGTATACGTTTGTAATATAAATCTTACTCACGTTTTATTTTTTTACCTCTGACTTTGCACAAAATGTTAATACTATTATAATGTAAAAAAAAAAAATTGATTAGTATGGAGAAATATGAAATGTACACATTTCCACGTGTGTAGTAGGTACTAGTGATACATAACACATGCTATGTAATTAAATAAACTCATTATCGGCATCACTGTAATTTATATTTTTATCGAAAGTTCAAACATATATTTAAGAACCTAATCACTTGGAAAAATTCAAAGACAATAAAATTAAATTGACTACATATTTCTATCTGCAAATGTTGAAAATTTAAATATTAAAATAAAAACAATTAGCTATTAGTAACTAAAAATTTTTAACAATTATATCACTGCAGTAGGCAACTATATGTTTAAAATTTAAAATTCCAATAAGGTTTTGGTTCCGGTAATTACCTGTATTTAAAGACATACATTATTTTCTAAAGGTAAAAAAAAATTCAAGTAAGTGATTATGACAAAATCAAATAATAGTTATGTAAGCTGGCTAAAAAAACTTTCAACTTAAGTAAGTTTATTATTTCTTTAAAAACATCCAAAACAAATTTTATAAAACCTGGGTTGACACGCGTTGTAAGAAGTTGTGACACCTGTGCATCATAATTTGATATAATCAATTGTGACCAAGTGATCAACTTTTTAGTTGTTACTGACTATGTCACTTGCTTGTTTACTTAATAATTAACACCCGAACGATAGGTACATAAATTTCTATGATTGATCATTGATCTAAGTGATCATTATACTCTTTAGAATACATTTCATACAGTCCCTATACATAAAAACCGTTATAATATCATGTATGGCCGTCTAAATCATTATCGACTTCGAAGATGGCGTTATCCCGACAACATTTTTTCACTATTTGGCAGATTTGATGGCCAACATTGATTATCATTTGTTTTAAATTATTTCCATTTTGAATTTGGGTTATTTCAATTTTTTATTTTCAGTTTAAATTCAAACAAAAACATTACAAATAAATGTAATATTTATAATATATAAATCCTCAGTGCCTATACCCGGTCTAAATCCGTATTAATTTTTAGATAGAAGTTTATTTTTTTCTAGAAACAAAATCAATCTTAATTACTAAGCAAAGATAATAATTGTTCACATTTTTAGAATCCTCAGCCTTGAGAATAGGTTTGTAACTGCTACTTTAAGATCATCTAGAAAAATACATTTCTGTAAGCAGGTTATAAATATAAACCAGTGGCTTAAATTTAGACATAAAAATTTATAAAAATAATGTTATCAATCGTATTAAAAAAACTTAATATAAATTTGTTTTAATAAATTATTAAATTACTATAAATGAATTTAACTATTGTTAAAAATAGTGCAACTAATTTTAGTAAATAGAAAATTATATTATAATATATGAGAAATACGTATACACCTCTTCTTTTTTTATGAAATTAGCTTAATTAACGACAGTAAATATATGTTACATCTTAAAATAAATTAACTCTGTATATATAATGTGACAAATTTATGTAAAATATATTGTATATATATATATATACACATCATATGGTGGTTTAATGAATTCGTTAAAAATGTAAACACCTATGTTATACTATAAAAAAAATTAATAAATTAACTAATACAAATAAAATCATTGACCTGCTAATATTTAGAAAAAATTAGTATTTTATTTAAAAATTAACATTTAACACTATATCCCAGTTGTATAATTAATCTATGTTTATTGTAGTTTATTCGATTTAAGTATTATATTTATTCGTTACAATTCCATTCAAACGTTCCACCTATATTGATCAATGGAATTCAATATATTATTAAGTACTTTTATACTGATTATTGTATTTGATCACATGTATGACGTGTGGTTATCATATCAATTCAACAGTATATTATAATACCTTACTATATATCATTGTGCGATATTTCACACAATAATTGAAAAAACCCATACATATTATTTAAATATAAAACTGTAAGGTCATTAATATTATGTATTTTATAGTACCTATTGCTACTGAGTATTAATTGTGTGTTGCAGCTGTTTCGTTAAATTATAGTCGTTAACTCGTTAAAGGCGTTGTAACAACTAGTCACAATTTATTTTATACAATTTTTTAACTAACAGATGACATAAAACATATTGTCTGGTAAGCATACAAGTATAATACAAATTGCACAATGATACATATTCTATGTGTATTATGTACTTATAGTAATAAATGCATTATTGTTAATTAATGATTGCAGTATAATGTACCTATACTAACCACCTTGTATTACGAGTTGTATTATGTTTCATTTAGTATTTATTAGTAAATTGTAATAAGAGGAACACCATAAACTAAAATAATACGACCGTAATAAAAAAAATGGATTATTTCGTCCGTCAAAAGAGGACGACGACTGTTGTCAGCAACTAATATAATATTTTCTGCAGATGGGGCACTATTATCTTGACTTTAAAGATCACAGAACTACTGCAGAGTCGGCAAGTGTATTAGGTATTCATTTTTATCCTAATAATGACACTCAGTTTGTCCTAAAACTATAGCAGGTCAACATTTCATTAAAAATGGTTGAGTATATTTTGCTTACAATTTGAATAACTTTTTTTTAGATTTCCTTGAATTTTTCAAAAATTTAAAAATTATTTCATTATAAATTCTTTTTTCAATTTTCTTTTTATATTTAGTTCATTATTAATTATTCAAAGCTATTGTTTTCAACAAATCGTGAGGTATATCTCGATAAGTTTCCCATTAGTTAATGAAAATAGAGATAATCCGAAATTCCGAAGATGAGTATTAACTTCAATAAAAGTATTTACAATATTAAGAAAATATACCACAAGTAGATTTATTACCATATCATTAAAAAGCAAACAAGTTAACAATAATCAGAAATTGAGGTATTTATACGATTATCAACTACACCAATGGCTTTAACGTTAAACTGTTAAGAATATAAATATGCAACATTTCAATATAAGTCTAAGATTACTTTGTAAAGTTTTCAACACACAAATATTATATATAAATGTAAATATAAAACAGGTGCGTATATATTGTGCTTAGGCATGTAACAAACAAACAGTTGATCTATAGTGTACAATGTACACTATATGTATATACTCGTATTTTAATTTTTTTTTTTTTATTAAATTTCTGCTTCGACATCTAAGTTCATTAGCATTACATTCTTTGTACATGTGTTTATATTCTAATTGTGTCCCATTCAGTTTAAGCTGGGAGTATTTTAATTTAACACTCGTCAAAATATCAATTAATATTTTCATAAAGGTTTATTATAATTTATGGTTCATCATCGCAAATAAATGTTACACGAATTGTCTATCTTAATCATTAGAAACTTGTTATACAAATTAACATCACGTAATTTCTATCTAAACTTCTATTGGTGTGGTCTTTTAATGTACTTTTAAGTATAGACAAGTAGGCAGTGCTCGACTTGTGGGGGGACGCAGGAGGACGGAGTCCCCTAACTAATTTTTCAGAAATTTTAGCGTACCCCTACTTTTATTTTTAAGGCTTAGTAACGTTTGTTACTAAGTATTGTTTTATAGGTAATTACTTATAAATTCTTTCTTACTTGTGTATATAAAATCATATTATATGATTCATAATAGCGTTAACAAAAACTATTAAGCACATACCTACCTAAATAAAAATTTTAATTGAAAATTGCTAATTACAAAGAAATTATTCATACAATTCATTTTATGATCATTATTCTACTCGATCAATGACACGGCGGTTATCAGTTGTCTAGGTCAATGATGGCTGGTAGCTATTTTTATTATATATAATTTATATATTTATACCTACTGCACTTGTATAGTGTGCATTATGAATAACGTTTTCATATATGTGCGGGTTAGGTTAGGTTAGGTTAGATTATCGGATAAATTATATAATATATTGTATAGGTACTAAGTAGGTTAGGTACCTAACTACATTATATTTATTAAATATTATATACATTTGATTGCGTTGTCTTTAATTATTAATTACATTATAACAATAGTTTGCGAGTATGATATATTTGGTCCTGTGATTGAAAAACTATAATACTACTTAATCTCACCGTATAAAGTATTATTGTAGCTCAACTACGTTATCCTAAATCAACGAAGGGGTTTAATAATTAATAGTATTGAATACTCTGAAAATTATCATGTAATAAAACGAATAATATTATCCTACATAATTATCTTAACTATTAAAACTAAAAGAAAAATAATTAACTCATAAATTAATCATTATTGGTTTTTATGATGGCATAATACGAATAATTCCTAAGCGCAATCTAATTACAAGTGGTTAAGTATCTCTCTATCTATATAGGACATTCAGGAATCCTACAGAATTAATGACTATATAATTTAATAAATATATTAAAATATACAAAACGATATCAGACAATTAATCAACATTCAAACTGAATTAAAGGCGATTGTCTCGAATTTGCTAACGTATTTGTGCATGTGTTATAGGCACACAAAATAAGGAAGACATTTAGTTTTCAATTGATTCTAACCAAGTATAAAATATTACAAAAATACGTTTTAGACTTTTATAAACATTGGATATAATATATAAAAGAGACGGTGTATTGAAGTTTTATAATAATACGATTATTAAATAGTACCATAGTGTCTTTTAATGATATGGTATTTTAATATCGATAAAAAAAGGAGTCTAAAAAATTTAAATTTCCTCATAAATTATTATGACAGTAGTTCAAAAACATTAAAAATTCATAAACACAATTTTTTTAAGCATTCAAAGTTCAACTTTTGACCAAAATTCATCAAAATATAGAATGTTTAAAATTATTTTGTAGTTAAAAATTTTAAAAAGGTCCAATTTTTAGAGCTAAGGATTGAAAATTTAAAACAAGGTTTCTCTTAAATAGTTAATAGTGTAACTAAAAAATCAAAAAAATATATTAACTTGGTTGTTTTTTGTAGTCATTTAAAGTTTAAATTTAGACAAAATTAAATATTTAAATGAAGAATAATAATGTTAGTTGTTTCGTTGTAATATAAAAATATTTTTGGTAGGTGCTTGAAACTTTTAAAATATATTATTATATTTTATACACTCAGTGATATTTCCAAATGCAATGTTTTTGGCAAAAATTAATTCAATCTACTGTATTAATATATTATTAATATATAGTAAAATTAATTAATTTAATAGTAATAATATCATAAAATATACTTAGTAATGTAGGCTAACAGACTGTCTTCTCTTAGGATCATTTTTCGTATACAATGATTTTGTTTCATTGAATTTAAAATCAACACATCCATTACAGTAACCCACTCAACTCTTACTGTATAGCAGAGCTCTATTCACTTTCCGATCTTTTTTTAAGTTTACTTCACACTTTTTTTATACATAAGTCAAATTTGTAAGGAGAGAGGATAAACACTTTGTTTGAAAAATTTGAACTCAATATAACCACACCCTTTTTAAATTCATAAAAACTAAAACAGACAATAAAAGTTTAAGAGCTGTAATATTTATTATGTGTGTCATAGTTAGAGTATCGGTATCGAATAACGTTTTTCATAAAAAAAATAGATAGATATTATAGTCTATCAATAACCTATACACATTTCAATAAGAATAAAATCATATAAGAATAACATGGCAAACGTTAGGAAAGGAAGCGTCTAACGACACTGCTTCCAATTTATGAACTTAGGGAAGTTAAGTTGCTATTGCTATAATATATTCAAATATTATTATCAATATTCAATATGGCTAATTACATTTAAGTTAACGAAGAAGGTTGTCAGCTAAAGTGCGAGAGGAGAGTTTAGATATGAGGGGGTTTGTGTGATTGAGGGTGTTTTTGTAGAATTTGTGAAATTTGTTGTAGTGATAGGATGAAACTGTGAATATTTTTGGTATATTGAAGTCATGATGTAGATTACAATTGCTGACGTACCAGAAAGCATTAGAGAGGACACGAAGAATTATTGATTGAACACTTGAAATTTAATTAGGTTAGAATTTTTTGAGGTTTCCTAAATTTGGATGCCATATGTCATTGCGGGACGTAGTATTTGTTTGTAAATGTGTTTGGTTATTTAAAAAGATTTTGGATTGGATCAGTCTTAGTTTGTGGAGTCTGAGGTTAAACGATATTTTTTTTTGATTTGATGTGTTTAGTTCAGGTTAGTATTTTTCAAGGAGGAGACCTAAGTTTTTACAGAATTGTCCATGGAGATTATTTGATTATTTAGATGAACAAAAGGAATAATTTTAAGTTTGAGGGTAAAGGTGATATGGGTGCATTTGCTTTCGTTGATTTTAATTTTCATAATCTGAACCATGCTTGTAGTTGAGTTAGGAGGTCTTGAAGGTTGTTTGTGGCAGTGATTATATTAGGTTTAGATGAAATTTTGGCTGTATCATCGGCGAAGGTAGCTAGGGAAATGTTGTTTGACTGTGATAGGTCTGCTGTATATATATTGTAAAGGAGTTGGGAAAAGGATACTGTCTTGGGGGACGTCTAATTTTATAGGATATTAGTTGGAAATTTCATTTTCACATCTTATTGCAAATGCTCGGTTTAATATGAATAATTTAAGAGTTAATAAATAGCGGGATAGGTAAAACTAAAAGTCTGCGCATTAGCCTTTCATGACAGATCCAATCAAATGCCTATGCAACGTTAACAAAAACACCAGAACAATTTTTTTTTTTAGAAATGAGGCAATATTGTTGACTAGTTTGTGAATTGTGAAGAAAAGGGTGTTTATTCCTAAAGCCGAATTGTATATTTGGAATAATTTTTTTTCAGTTAATATTATATTTAAAATGTATAATTTAATTACAAAATTTTAAAATTTTAATCCATTAAAAAAAATAGACATAATAGTGTTACTTTAATCAGTTATTAGTTATTATGATTGTGCATTTGTTTAAATTTAGTTTAACTATTATTATTTATGTATACATGCATTTTTGAATTACACAGTAGTACAGTACATCGTTTTTTTTATATACAGACAGTGTATACGACTTCTTTTCTATATACTCGCATCTTGCCTTAACTTTAATACTTTGTAAATAATATCTGTACGAATTTTAAGCGTAAATTTTCCAGAGACCAATTAAATATTAAGTTCATTTTTTTTTAGACAATACATAAATCAAAAAAAAAAAAAAAAATGTAAAGTCACTCAAGCGTTTGATTCTTAAAATTTAAAGCTATTTTAATTTATTGTACTATTTTTATACAGATTATAAATATTTGAGTTCTTAATATAAAAAAAACTGTAACAACCCATTTTTTATATTGAATTTCGGTTAAATTTTGAATTATGATAATTGTGGATTACTGCAATAATTCAATACATGTATTACAGTAATATATTTATAGTGTTCCACAAATATTAATTCGGTAAATACAACCCATATTATGTACATTATATACATATGCATGCACTATTGTATTATTTGTTATTATATAACAAACTTACATTCGGACGTGCATATTCTGATTCTAATGGAGACCACTAAATATAATAATTGGCCGGCGTAGCAGTACAGCTGGTGGTCAAACGCGCTGCAGGGGTTCGAAACATGGACGCACACGCACACCCCTCGTGTAGATATCATGTTGTATGCTCACGTGGATGCAGCACACTGTCTTGTATCATATTAATAATATGTAATTGTATATAACTATGCACTCGGATATTGAGTATGACAATATATCATACTCGACAGCGTATCGTTACTATGTATAGTTTACCTATACTTACATTATGATAAATAGTCTACACCATGAATTTATATATTTTTATCCGTGGAACAAGCCGTATAACCGAGGGGTGATTTAGAGGTTAAACCCTTCTAACCAGTTTTGAAAATAAAATAAAATATTACTACCAGAGTTATAATAATTTATATATTAGAGAGGTACACACAACATTATAACGAAAAAAAAACACGATTTTATTAATACCCCTCCGAATTGGTAGGACGGTCGTAGTACTCGTAGAACTCTCATAACTAGACAAAAGGCATGTAACTGCACATAATATATTTGACTCTTCACTTCTATATAATATTATACTCTCGTTATATATAAAATATATACATCGAAAAAAACAGGATTAATTCTCCGAAACCTCGTCTGTAGCGTTCTATAATATTGTGTACGTATATTACATTGTATATAAGTGCCTTTAAATCTTCGAGTACGCAACGACGACGATACGAAGGAAAAAAATTGGTTTTACACGTGCTGCATCTATATATGCTTACATGGGCGGTGTATATGGTGTACACGCACATGTGCTAGCATGACAAGACTATTATATATCTAGGTAGGTACCTATATTATAATATAATGTACATGCATAATAGTTCAATGGGCGAACCTGAACGCACATGGAACTAGACGAATGACTGACCTAGAGAAGAGTGTGTGTGTGTGTGGTATGAGGTGTAACACACACACACACACACACACACACACACACACACACACGTAGATATCTCTCCTAGTCATATAATATACCATATTTATAGACACATGCACGATGTACAAAACTCGTACACGCGCGCTTGCGCGAGATACGGGTTCACAGGGGTTCATCCCGATAGGTCGTTCAACCCGAAACATCACGAACGCTTCCGCAGCATAAAAACGCTATAAGACAGTTTAGTTGTTGTTATCGCGCCCTCGCGGGAGTAAGGTGATCATCGGGGCTGTGATCTGATGACGGATCCCGTGACGGTGGTGGAGACAATACTGTCGCGGCGCCTCAATTACCGGCCGTGCGGAGTCCTTGACGGTGACAAGTATGCTCAATGGCCTCAAATCTCTCAGTTTGGTTAACTGATGCGTTTGTTTTTTAACGAAATATATTATTACAATAAAATAAATATACATATTTATGCGTAATCCAACTGTTTTTGATACCTACCAAACACCAAACCGTTTTTTTTTTTAAATTTTTTTTTTTTTTTGACTGGGCTGCATAAGATATCTTTACATCTCCGCTTGTGAATACCTATATTGTTGCGTCGCTGATGCTGCGGCTACAATTCTACATACTTACAACGATACTCGACACGCGATGGTTGCGTGTGCTCCAAAAAGAGTAGGGCCTCGAGGAGAAATGTAATTATGAGCTATATGCAATAAAGTCTGATGTTACTTCTGCGGACCGCGATCGACTTGAAACGTTAATAGAGTATAAGGATAGTGCCGCACGAAGGATACAAAATATATACAATAGCGTGACAATAATAATATAAATTAATATAATTAATCGCGCGATCGCCATTTTGGTCACCATTGACCGCGCGCACGTAACCCTATATAGAGGGGTCCCGTCTGCCGCGGTCCAGACACAGTCGACGATGGCGGCGGTGGCGACGACGGCGCGGCGGCTTGCGAGCATGCGGCCAGGCCTCTCTCTCCTCAGTCGTCCGAACACCAGCTCAGCAGCACCGACTCCTTCGACCGGCTGCCCACCCGGTTGCCCGTGTACGGATTTCACGCACACGCCGCTGTGCCGCGCGTCGTCGTCGTCTTCCGTCCGCATATTCTTCGTATCTATTTTTATGTTTCCATTTCTTTCTTCCCCAGCATTTATATACATCACAACGCATAATATGTATAAATTTAATAAATGATTTCTGTCTATATCGTATACCTATCACAGGTATCACCATAGATACATAATATATATATATATATATATATATATACAACCCCTCCAAATAGGTATTTCCTTATTCGTTTCCGTTTCATTTCTTTTCCTTTGTCGCCTAAATACGTTTTGAATGAAGAACGCACGTCAAGACAGTGTATCTCATTACCAGAGATTGCTCGAAGTCACAGGTAAATGTCACAAATACAAATACCTTTACGGCTATACAAATATACAATTATATAATACATGTTATACGTCACAAATACAAATATATAAATAAACATACGATTACATAATAGGTACTTTTGTCGGGTTGCATAAAAAATTTAATACCTTATTTAATAATTCACTAAAATGTAATAGACCAATCATGGCCACTAAATTATACCTAAGAGACCACTAGCTCGCTATTGGTCCATATAAAATAATTAGTGATTGTTCGTGCAACCCGGCAATAATATAGGGATTTTACGTATAGTGCGATAATCGTACCACAGCACCGGTACACATACATACCGGTGCGTTACTATATATGTATCGTTTGATAATTTGACAATTTGAAACGCCGAGGAGACGGTAAAGAGCTAAGACGATTGCGACAAGGTTTGTAAAACATCGCACATGTATCCTATAGTCATATCGTCTCAACATAATGATGGGTGTATAGGTAATGTGTACGCGATAACAGCTGTTCGAGAAATTAGGTTTTTAGAGCACGTACGCACACACACACACACACTTACACGACACGCGTTTATTTGCAATCGAATCTCCGCTGTCCTCGGCGCGTCCAGTGTTAATTTTTTTTTTTTGTCAAAACGCGTATTCACACGTGGCCGTCGCGGTCGGTTGGACGCAAACGGTTGACCGATTTTGGGCTGCAAAAAAGTTTCATTACCTATTATCATTATAATTTCTGCACAAGGTTCACTCAGTGGGTATCGGACGTGTATTATATATTTCCATGTCATTATTACAATATTATATTATATTATATATACTAGTAGGCACCTGTATAGTGTATATGGATAAAATATATTACCCATGTACATATATATAACCATGTAGGAACCTTAAATTTCATTTTACTGGTTGAAGTTTATATTGTGTATATCTACTAAACACAACTGACGTTCAAGTAGAAGATGTGAAATTCAATCTCAGAAATATGATTTGAGATTGGTTCTACAATCGTATATATATATATATATTTGGTTTAACTTAGACGGACTACGGGTATTCTAATTTTCATATGATGGAAATAATGTTCATAACTTAACCTAACCTATCACGATTTATGATGATCGAAGAAAGGTCCACGTATGTACTAAGTTTTTCAGATGTCTAACATCTAACTCGATAATTATAGAAAATATTCATGTAGGTACACAGAAATAAGATTTTATTTTTTTTTTCTATTTACCTAAAATAACTATTATGGAATCGATCATAACATTATCGTAGATAAAAATACCAATTTGATTATAAGGTACCTAAATATAAATAATATAGATAGAAAATGATAATAAATAATTAATAAGAAATTACTTATATATGGCTTATACACTTATAATAACATTAAATAATAATATTTATACGAGTTATTTCTTCCTCGTTAATATGACATTATTATTATTATTATTATCATTATAATTTATAATGATAATGATAAATTTAGGTATAACTGCATATAAATATATGTACATAATTTTACACAGATACTATTACGTCAAATATGGTAGGCAATTTAAAACAATTTACCATACATATTTGTGATAGAATTTTTCCCAATATCATTTAATTTGTTTTGCACACAATAAAATATAATTGAATAATATTGTATTTTGCTTTAATTCTAATATTAACTAATGTATATAATATTATAGTAGTTATAATATAACACTCAAATCTATAACTGTAAAAATAAATTCTAATATAAACTTTTTTTAAGATTTCACATATAAAAACATTTTAAATCTAATTTGAATCACTAGATTATTATTTATAACACACTACTCAATATTTATGTACCTACTACTAATGGATTAAATTTCATTTATTAATCAAAAATAAAATAATTATTTTTAAATATTAACGATAAAAAATATTATTAAAAAAATATTTGTATATCCGCAATAGTGTTGTCATCATCAGTGCTGAAACAAAGATAAATGCATATTATGTTGTTCAGATGACAGTATAGTATTGCCGAAAAAATTGCTGTACTTGTGTTATTTTAAATTTTTTTTATGACTACGGTTTTAATATATTGTTTTCATTATTCGTGAATAACTAACTAATTTTTCAAGCGTGTTCAAACTAAATCTATACAGTATTTTTTGTAATAAAAAAAATATATTAAGACTTAATATTTAATATATTTAATAAGTTATAGATGCCAATCTAATTTAGCTACATAACGATACATTTTAATCCACTATAAAATAACATTATCACGCAAGAACTTTGGTATCAATGAATTCTAACTTAAACCAGTACATTTAGAAAGGTGTGAAATCATTAAAATAATAAATAATGAAAATAATAGGCGAAATTCATTGACAGCTTTTTTTTATAAACATTACAAAAATTACTAATAATTCTTTTAATAAGTGAAATGTACTATAGTATAAGTATATCATATTATTTGGTGCAATAAATGTATTATATTTTGCTAATAATCAGTAGATTTCAATATTTTCTAATCCTTTCTCTCGATTCGCTCTGCAGAAATTCTATGGTTCTACAGCTTCTATAATTTTATAATATTTTTACTTTCAACCTCGAAACCTAATTATAATAACATTATATTATATATGTACCAACTAAATACTTGCATTTCTATATACTTATTTATTTGATCTATAATTTATATAATTTAAGTAGTTGACTCCTGAGTAATAAAATGCATTATATTATTATGCAACTGGTTAAAATTTTAACCATATGTGTAAAATAATTGTCATTGGTTCAAAGCACTTTTTATTATTTTCACCAAAAGAGGTGAAGTGTCAAGTGGTTCACTAGAATATTTTTTTACTAGAATATAAATAGCATTATGAACGTTGTTAAGTTAAATTTTACAACATAGTGTAAGTGATAAAGAACAATAAAATAAAACAATTAGTGCATTGATGAAATTGCCAAAATTAATTTCAGCACAAAAATGTTTCTTCTATCTTTGAACTGACGTGATAGAAATATACTATTTCAATGTAATTTAGACGTAAGATCGCAGCTGATATTGTTAGAAATAAGTAAAAAAAATGTGGTCAAGTGGCCGACCGATGACCAAATTAAGTGAATATTGTTTAATATATAATAAATTCAATTAGTTTGAAATAAATTATGTAAATAATATTCTTTTACAATAATTAACAATTATAGCAATTAAACAGTCACGCGCGTGTTAATAACTTTTATTGTAATCAGTCTTCTATTTAAACTTTATTTTGTACGTGTCGTTAAACAAACTTAAATAATCATTTTAGCACGAAATATCTGTAATAAATAAATTAACTACTGTTTTAATACAATATAATATTTTTTTTCTCAAAATTCTTCATTAGGCTATCTGTTTCAAATTAGAACAATCAGTTTATTTGATGATTATTAATACCAAAATAATGACATGGAAATAACAAAATGAAGAAGCCTTCTAGTGAAAGTACTTCGTCGTGAAATAGAACAATATAATATCGTGGACCGCGGTCTATATTATGAATTTTTTAATGAAAACAAAACAAAACTTCATAGTCGTTATAAATTACGAACTACATTTTCGTATATTTCTTACATTAAATAGCTCAATGTAACTGTACTAACCAGTCTTAAAAGTGTGTAAGTACACTATGTAACAATTATTTGTACCTGTAGACGTGTGTTAATTATAAGTTGAGGTAAAACAAACAAAAATATACATTGTTTTAATTTTTAACTATCAATGTTTTTCCTCTAGATGCAATCTAAAAATGCATATTATGAAAAGAATTTATAGCATTTTGTAATAATATTTTTATGTTTAGCACAGTTGAAATCGATACATGCATTACCTAATAAATTTGCAAGCGATTTACACAATTGCATTCATATGACAAATTCAGCATTTTTCAAATAGGATGGTCTCGTTGTCAGCCATGACCCTGTGGGAGCAGTAAAATCGAGCAAAACTCGAGTGCGACCACCCACTTTTCAAATTTAATCAAGATAAACTGATAGGCGATAAGTGTAATATCTACAAGCACAATATTGTCCTGTTACAAATAATTAATTTTTTTAACTTTAAATGTTGAAACAGAAAACAGTATATTTATGTATTAATCGTACGTGGTTTTCATATATTTTATACTAGCATAATAGTTAATAGTCACTAAAATTTAAAATTCAAAATCCAATTTTTTTTATACGATCGTAAAATATGCATATTTGTTTGTTCTTGTTCCTAATATTAATTAGTTATTAAATATAATGCGATATCATACTTATCTATACTTAAGACTTAAAGAGTTTATATGGCGATTGTCGTTTCAAAAGTTTTCATATTAGCTTATACATACTATAATGTACATACCTACCCACATAATATTTTATGATACATATGCTATATATCATACTAATTACACTCAAAATATTTAACCGATGTCCTAATATTATATTGGATTGTATAAAACATTACCATCATAATATGAAATGTATAGAAAAAAACATTTTAAAAATTAATATTTATTAATATACATAATTTAATACCAATATTAAATTCCTTATACGTTACAAATTGAATATTGAACAAATTGTTTTTGCATATTGATAAGCGTTAGAGTTCTGACGAGCAGAGTAACATGCCATACAAATATACAATTTTTATGGTTCCCTTACTTTTTTCTTCATCTTATATAAGACTTAATTCTTGTAAATGAAAATAATTGCCAATTTGTATTGGTTTATATTTATTCAGACTATGAAATTAAAAATGTAGGTTGTCTAAAAATATTAATCATCCTTAATTTTAAAAAGTGATAAAAACATTTTTTTTTTGTAAAACACGAGAATCGACTAAGATTGGGTGGATGTCTTATGATAAAAAAAATTATCTTATACATAGAAAATAAATATATATCTATGACTCCAGCCCATTCCCTAAAGATATAGTATATTATTGTATTAAGAGGACACTGAACTCGCATGTCTTTTCTTCGTCTTACATACATAGCACATAGCACATAGCAACATGGCTATTTTTTGTTCAATAGAATCAATTTTATGTTGTTAGTTTTGTCATTAGAGTGAAGTGATATATTATTAAACTTAAAAGTAAGAAAATTATCAATAGCATATTATAAGCTTGTATTAATATTTTCAATTTAAAGCGAGTTTTAATTGTGTGAAATATTATAGTTATAAAATGCTTATAACTTGCTTTAAAATTAAAATATCAATAATAACTTATGAGGTGTCCTAGATAATATTATTATCTTTAAGTTTGGTAATAGGCTAGTTCACTCTAAAATTAAAGCTAGGAATACAAAATTAATTCTGATGAACACAGATTTGCTATGTAGTACGTTTATAAGACAAAATTAATATTATGAATCGACGTCCTCTTTATACGTTATATACTCATATGTAAACGAAGTTCCAAGAGTTAATCTTTATAGCTATATATACAGTTATGAACTTTTAATTAAAAAGAAAATAACGTCGACAAATATATTATTATAAATTTAAAGTACAGCTGTTATATGTATATTAAATTATGGAAAACGTATAATTTTTTAGCACAAGAATGTACAATAATATTATAATAAAAAATTGTACAGATATATACAAAATATTTGCACATATTTTTTCCCTAAATTCGAGTATTGAATATTATTATATGTTTCTATGTATTCTTTTGCGGCGAGTTTACTCTTCTACACCTAAAACTATATCTCCAATATGCTTATAGGTATATTATTGAAATATCACGGTATCAGCCATCTGGAGGAAATCTATTTAAATAAATAAAAGTATCACGGCACATTCGTGCGTTAAAAAATAATGTTGTGTTATTATTTCATAACCGCAATATGACATTTTATGAACAGTTAAATGACAAAAAACAATAGTAAAAACATTAAAAACCATATCCTTATGTAAATATGATGGTTATTCAGCAGTATAATCATATTAATGTGATATTATAAACGTTATCCATTGAATGGGTGCTGGGTATATACACATACGAGTATACGACAATATAATATACATAATTATATTCCTAATAATACATACGTTATACATATTAACACCATTGCACACATATATTGTATGCGTGGTACATTATAAGTTTACTGCGCGTCGGCCTTCAAATACTAATTTTATGTTATAGCCTATAGGTTGTAGGCAGTAAGCAATATTATGGTCTCATATATTCTATAATATATACAGTGGCTATATAGTAGGTATAGGCATCTAAGTATCTTATATATGTATATATATATATATATATATATATATATAGGTATCTCTACACAATAGCTCGATGCGTTTTTCGATCAAAACGTAAGTATGTATATTAAAAGCCTTGCATCACTCGAAAACAATGCCTAAGTGTACAAACAAAATATGCTCACATCTAAAATGAGATTTATCGACTCATCACTCATGTATATAGCTAAGACACTAAGAGAGGTGGTTCTGCGTAGAATATGATATATATATATATAATTTATATATTATAGTGCTTTTTGAAAGGATATTTTGTTTTGCTTTTACCATGAGATAAATATAATATATTGCGCACTACCGAGCACTCGCCGACGGTATAATACAAAATTTTGAATGTTTGACTGTCGATGACTCGAAAAAATTCTTGAAAATACGTTCGACCTTGATGTAAATGATTTACATTTTGCGATCTTTTGATAATAATTATGTATGGCAGAACCAGTCATTCAAACTTCAGATATTAGTATTACGTCTCTTATAATGTGATGAGTAATCGATTAAATTGTTAATAAATAATACCTGTATTAGATTATTTCTACATAATTTGCGTTTGTGGGTTATTTGTTTTCTTTATTGGAAATCAACAACACTTTAAAGTTTGAACTGTGTATTACGAATATTATATAGATGCAATGCTATCAATATTATTTATTCGAATACATAATATGGTATCGTGTGATTTGATATTTCTTATTATTTCGTAAAAAAAACCTGACCTATTGTTAGAATAAGTTGGCTTTATAATTATAATTATAATGCACACACACACGTCACGGTTAATCTTTCGTGCATTTGAACTTAAACGAACTAAAATTATAATTTTGTGATGCGTTACATTGCCATTGATTATAGAAATGTGGTACATACTGCATACAATGGTAGCGGCATTAAAACAGATATATAATAAAATATAATCATTCAATGTCTACAACCTTATAAACTGTTGATAAATTAGTGTTATACTATACACGCTTATAGTCTATTTTTGTACTCGATTTATCATATTTAATGAGCAATATAGAATACACTACCTATACGTATAATATTCATAATTCGTAATAAGCATATTATAATACATAATATAAAATGTGTGATGCATAGGTAGCATGGGCGGACGGCCTACCGGGAAGTCGAAAATTTTCCAGGGCCTTCCTCCGTATTTTGGCCATGAGGCACTTTTTTATCGTTTGAAGTAATGACTCCCTAACAAATTTTTCGTGTAGGGACCTTTTTTTTAAATTTCCCGGTAATTTCCCATGATAATTTTGTGTATAAACCATACAAACGGCTATTATGTATAAACTGTAATATTTAAATTTGTACAGTCGACACCCAGTTGTAACTCGTAAGTATATCAACTATCAATTGTCGGTTGTTCAATTTTTCAAAAATATTTCCTATAAAACAGGTTTTCCGAGTAACAGTAGTATATCAGTAGTTTAACAAACGATTATGGAGTATAGGTGCACTATTGATTTTATATCGTGCCATAAAATAATAATGCTGTGTATTAAATATGACAGAAAACAAAGTAAATTAATTTTATTTTTTCAAGAAATTTACATTCTTCAGACTGTCTGTACAAACCCATGTCAATAATATCCGCGATCCGTTCATTATAAATAAATAACATAAATTTGATCCATTCTTATTTTGTACTGCATTTTACAGCGCTTGTATATTACACAAGTAGACCGCAATAATGTCTCGTGATATACATAAAATATGGTTTATAAATTTATCGTGGCTTAAAGCCTCAAGAAAAAAAAGAGTCTCGTGTCCCTGATCTATAACCCCGAGAAACCTTGCAGTAATAGCGTTTGTTGGGATTAGCATGGCTAGGTTAGGCATGACATCGTTAAAAGTACTTGGTTTTTGAAATATAATAAATATATGCTTCCAGTAATAGATTGATTTGCAAGAAAAAACACAATACAATGTGTAGTTCCTATACCTATTTTACTTCTGAATTATGATATAGAGTAATTTACTAATTTACAAAAAATATTATGCGCTTATATAGGTGTACCTAGTGGCCACTAGACGGTGTTGAAATTTCAAACATTTGTAAAATATTCCATATAAAAATATACGGCTAAAATACTTTCATTTAAAATTAACACGTGGTTAAAGATTCATGATTCAATTTAATTTCAATATAGACGCTATTGTACCTATCAACAGGCTTAATATCAAACATTCTTAAGTTCCATATTATTGTTAAACATTTCATTAACACAAAATATGCTAAATAATGTCCTAACCTTAAACTTAAACTTGTACAACCGACTAAAATAAAATTATTTAAACTTGATGACCTATATTTTGTTATATGTTATGTTTTATACAATCTTATTTTGGATGAAGTTACCTATCCTAACCATAATGTACTAATGTAGTATCACGTAAGCTAAACAGACAAAAGTAATTTTATCTCTTAAAATATTTAAATCTAAAGATATCTTTTTACACTTTAATTCTGTAGAAAATACGATATCATTATTTAATTATAATCAGGTAGAAAGTACACAAGAAACTCGGTTAACTAACACAGTAGACAAATTTGCTTAGTAGGTATTTACTTAGGTATGTGCTCATCGTATACCGGATATATTATGTACTTACTTACTGTAGTGTAACGCAGCATCATTATCGATAATTAATAATTATCATTATTATAATCAAAAACATTTTTTTTTAAATACATTTATCATTTTGTTATCGATGTTTTTTTTTTTTAATAATACATTAATAGGTTTTCCAATAAATTTAGTTATTTATTCTGATATAGTGTCATACGCGTGTTCTTAAATGCACACTGCATACTTAACATCGACTTCGTCTATAGATTTTATTATACTCGCTGTATATATACACGATAATGACTTAGTTGTAAAAGGAATATGTAGACAATTTAGTTCGATAAATTGAAATCAATTACCAATGTTTATGTCACGTTTACGACTCTCCGCATAAGTATATAAACTTAAATTTTACAAATCCAATTTTTATGAACAAATGAAATCGGTCATGCAAAACAAACGCTATATTGAGGTAAGGTGCCACACGATATAAACCGAAGTCGGTTATAATATTATATAATAAACGTGTCACATCGTATACTCAAGAGTGTCGTATGATACACTTTATATACATATAATACGCACCTACAAACGAGTACAAATAGATAACGGGCACTGCCTTCCACGTACGATATTATAATACCTACATATTTTTATAATATACCCATATAGTGTACACTGTACCCATCGCATGCAAATATTAAATCTGCAGTTCAAATAAAAATTAAATAACGCATCACACACAGTGCACACATAATACGTGTTACTATCAGCGTCGAAGTTTATTCGTCGCGGTCGGCCAATATAAAAGTCCAATGCCGAACCAATTCTCAGTCAGTATTGCGCCGGTTAACGCGAAACACGACGACCGCACGACCGGCGACCCGCCTGTCCACCACACACGTGCTAAATATTGTATTATTTCGGTGTTTTTTTTTTTTTAATTTTTTATTCACACGTCCTAGTCGCGGGCCACCATTCGCGATTTACGAAATATCAGAAAACGCACATGCATGGTTTACTTCAAACCGAATTCGCACAAAAAACTATCCTATAGAGTTATGTACAGAGCCCTCTACTTTTTATTCTGTCGAGATTCCGGTAAGCCATTTATAATTAACAACAATAAAAATAGTTGTGCTATAATATTACATTTATAATACAAAAGCGAATAGATATAATATGTAAACTGTACATGCATAACCATCCTACATATAATATTGTATTCTCCTCTAGTTTCCTTTTGTCTAAACATAAAAACTTGCCAAACTATTAAGTAAATAAACTTTTAAAAATTGTGAAAATAAATATTCGTATTTTGAATACTGGTATAACAAAAATTACTAATAATTATTGTGATTTTCTAGTATTTACAGTAAGTAATAATTTTGTAAAATTGTATCTTGAAAATAATAATAAAAAAAATGTTATTGACAAATAAAGGTTTCAAAAATTCTTTGAATTTCCTACTGCACTTTAATAATATGTGTAATTTACGCGATTGAAGAAATTTGTTAAAACAATACTTACATAAATTATAATACTTGATTTTATATTACACACCCATACTAATATTACAGTACACTAAGTTAAAAAAAATTCATGACTTTTTGTTTTTTTTTCGACACAAGTTACAATTTAAAACGCCTATAACATTTTAAGGTTTTGTGTTATAAAGTACACAGTTTTTGAAATATTTGATGATATATTCTATCGAACAAGATTAAGGACATTTTTTTATTTTAGTTTAACTACATAAGTCAGTATATTTTATTCCAAGCTTTTTTTTATAAAATTTGTTACCACACATTACATACAATATACGTACAATATTAATTGTGATACGTAAAAAGGATTCAAAAGAAATATAAATAACATTTCGTAAACATATGTGTAATAAGATGTCCCTAACATTTGCTTCATATTGAAAATTTAAAATTGTCTATACCAGGTGATTCACCCCCATTTTTTCCTTAAATAATAAATTTATTCAAATTCTGATTTTGGAATTTTTAAATATACTTACTTAAAGGCTATTTTTTCAAATATTTTAATTATTTTGTTCTACTTAAAGAGTGGTCCTATGGCGATACAAACGTCTGTTCTTCAAATGAAAACCCTCTCTTACTTACTTTAAATTATTAGTGTATAATTTTTTTTGAAAATTTTGATGTACCTAATTCAATTTTGAATTGGAAGTTTCTCAGTTATTAAAAAGTTTTTACGAAGAACAATAGTCCTTAAATGTGGTTTTACATAAATATAAAATAGATGTAATATTATTGGTTATATAAAATAATTAGTATTTATTATGCTCAGCCAATTTTTACAGATTATTAATGTTGATAGATTAATCACTAAAATTTTCAAATCACCATACTCCTCTTTTCTTACAAAGCATGGACCTATTGTCTTTAGTAAACAAAGCTAAATAACTCAAAAACTACAGAATAAATAAAAACACGACCTTATTATTATTTATTATCGTTTTTATACATAGGTAAAATAGTTATGATAAAATATAATATAATTACTTTATTGTATTGCGCGCGGATGTAACTAATACTTCGGTGATGTAAATAATTATAGGTTCGACCATTGTGTCCGTTGTGATGTACCTACCTGAATCCTACATATAAGCATATATAACATCATTATATACCACGATATGTGTAGTGTTAATATGTCAGACAGTGTTAAAAAAACACAACACAATAACATCACCATTTTCAGTCTTATGAGAAATTTGAAACAAAACCATAATGCACATTGTTATTGTTGTTGTTGTTGTTGTTATTAACACGCGCTTTCTTGTTTCCAGCTGGGTGTAATAGCTGTAGGTACCTACTTCTTTCAAATGTTTATATATAAATAATTAAATACAGTTTGTTAATGATGTATAACAGTTTAATAACGTGACAATATAATATTGTATTTCTGGTGAAAAATCTTACGTATATACTATATGTCTATATCATAGTATATTGGCATATCGTATGTCTCGATGTATCATAATAACAATATTACGTATAATAGCAATGTTATTATAACAATGAACAGCGCGTAGTGTTTTTCGTCGAGAAAAGGAATGCGATTTATCAATAATTACCTATTTAATAAAGTCAATACTCGTTTTGTGTGACGTTTTGAAGCCTTTAAAATAAGTCCAATCGTGATTAAAACCTAAGACCTCATTTTTCTCGTAGGGAGAAACTGTGAAAATACAGTATTGTCTTGAAAAATAAAATCACTTACAAAAATGTTCTTACTTCCTATACAGCCATTTGTGTATTACTAAAAATGTCAATAAAAGTCAAATTAATGAAAAAAAAAAAAATAAATAAATAAAAACTGAACTTTTTTGGTTCATAAAAACATAATAAATAGTTTAATAGTCGGTATTAAAACATGGACTTTTGGTTTTTTCTTTCTCTTCTATAGTACTCTATACTATTACTCATCAAATAATATAGAAAGCGTGTTACAGTTTAGTGAGTATAGGTTATGACTGTGATGAGTTATGACTAATAACATTATGGGTAATAATCGTAAGCCTATACGGGTATGCATATCAATACGTTATATAACCATAGTAAACGCTCTCATCTCTCAGAAATTAATAATAATAATAAACCAGATTCTTTGAAGTTTAACAATCTGTATAATAATAATAAATTCGAATAATTTGCATGTGGAATTGTGGAAGGGAACAGTATATTAATTATAATTATTCTGTTTAATTTTCGGGTCATTTGAATTTAAAATCGGTATCTCTTTTAAATGGAACAATTAATTTTACTGAGATGAAAAATGTTTAAAACACTTTTGGGGCGTTGTTAATATACGCATATTACATATTAATCATTTACATTTTACAATAATACCACACAGACATATACATATACATATGATTACACAGGAAATATAATTTACCGTAATTATTTGAGTTTGTATGGTTTCAAAAAGTGTGACAACGGGAACTGTTATAAAAAAAAATTATTAAAACATATCGTAACAAAAACCCGGAAAGTCATAATGCGTGAATGATTCGTATTCATTGATAATTAGGTAATAGCAGAGACCATCAAATTATGTAAACCGGGTAATTTATTTTAAATACTTTTAACAGTAAATACTTTATAAGTTAAAAGCTTAGATAAATGAATTATATTACTTATACGTTATAACTATTATAGCTAATTAACTAATATTATTCGAAATTCTATTAAAACTCTCAGAAAAAATATCCTACTTAAGAATATAAAATTGCTAAAAAGGTATATGTTTTGATTCAAAAACGTAAAACATTAAAATATTATAAAAATATTGGCTTTTTACAAATATATTAAAAAATATTTACTGTTAAAAGAACTACCAAGTATAGTGTATTATAGTATTTATCATGTATGTACTGTTTCTAAAACCATTATATCTGTAGGGTTATAAGAACAAATGATAGATAGGTGAATACTGTAGTCATTATTATAATTCATTTCACTTTATAATTTTCTAGATTCTAATGAATTCTATTCTTCAGACATTTAGAGGTTCATTATATTATATATTATTACTGCAGCTCAATTATCATTCTATTTTATTGTATTATTTATTATATATCTGTATGACTAAGAAAATACTACGTAAGAGTTTTCTCCGTAAGCATCGGTTAAACAGATTTAAAACAGTTTTATAAACTGCAATAATTTAGATTTAAACGACAAAAAATAACAAATAAAAGTAATTATAAACGCACTGGCTATATTGCATGTAACATAATATCAATTTTAAAACGTATTATTCCGCTTTTCATCTAGAAAAATCTACTGTTGTAAAAAGTTTAAAACCTATTATTTCACACTTCAACTCGTTTGTCAATTGTGCACGACATCACACATATGTGTATAAATAACTTGAAAATAGGTAATTGACTGTTTTTATTAATATAAAATATGTAAGTATTATGAGTGTTATTTAAATAGGTAATTACTAATAAATTTAAAATGTAAAAAATTATAATCAAACAAATTGACATTTTTTTATAGTTATGAAATTATTCCCTATTCGGCAACGTTAACGAACATGGCGCGTGCGTCATCATAGATTTAAAATCCAATAAACTATTGTTATGATTGTAATAACCACAAAAGTTATGTACATGTATATTTTATATACAAGGTGATATTTTTAATATAAGACACTCAATTCCTGTTAATTTTTGTTTCTAAAAACGCTATATTTTATACGCCCCAATTACCTAGTTAAGTTAATTATATAAACTATAAGTAATACACGCTTTTTATAAACAAAATTAAAATTTTTTTAATTTACTCTACACTTGACCTAAAGTAACTAGGTGAGTAATATTTTTATTCTGAAGCAAATTTTAAGGATTTTAAGGATTTAAGTAATTATCTGACTGAATTCTAACTAGTATTGTTACTTGATATAAAAATAAATCGAAGAGGTTTCCAAAAAAAAAAAAAAAAATAATTTCAGTTCAATTTAAATAGAATTAAAAATGTAAAAATGTTAAAAAGTGGGCAAGTGGATACCAATCTGCATGCTATTCATTATAATTGTCGATTATGAGTACAGTTTGAAATTCTTATAAGAAACCTTGTATAAAATAACCAATCTTAAGCAATATAAATGAAACATTTTATATATTTTTAAATACAAAATTATTTGCAAATATTAATGGTTTTGACGAATTTTGTCGAAATTTAAATTTAAAATACTAATAAAAAAAATGTGCCTATGTATCTTAATTTTTATTAATCTGCAATAATAACTTTTGAGGTACCTTGTATTAGAATGTATGTATTAATTTAAAATCAACATTTATATATATATAAATCAATTAAAAAATTGAAAATGTCTATAAATAACTCAAAAATAGTCAAAATATTTTTTTAATTATACCATATATAGAAAGTACTAATACAAACATTTGGTGATAATTCCAAGTATCTACAGTTATTTGTTTTTAAATTACAAAAAACTGAGAAAATCCTTCGATGAGAAATTGTTAATTTACGGGTGTACAATACTATATATCCAATGTCGTAAAAATTTGATTTTCAAATGCACTTTAAAAATAATGTGAATTCCGGTAATTTTTTAATTATACTAATAACAAATTATGAGAAACACTGTAATACATTTTAAGTTTTTTGGCCGAGCGGAAAATTATTTATCAATAATAATATTAAAAAAAATAAACTAAATAGAGTTACACCAAAAAAAAAACAAAATTAATTTTGCGTAAAAATTTCCTTTATTTCTTCATTTTTATTTTTTTGTTTTTCCGGTGCTTTTGAAAACTATTGTGCAATTTTTGCTTTTGGGAATCACTCCAAGATACCAAATAGATTCACTTTTTTACCAAAAAATATACTATAATAGAAAATTGAACAATTTTTACTACCCCAAAAAGTGATGACAAGCACACAAAAAAAAAGAGCATACATATCTAAAATCAATACAATATTCATCACTCCGTTTAGAATTTAAAATACAAATTTCAGGTTGACTGAGAAGACTTAGTTACAAAACAAAAATATAAACACCCTATATAATTATTTTTACATTAATAATGATTAATAATCAATTATAAATGAACACATACACATACAAACACACAATTCATCTGGCATAATAATGCGTGTATTTGTCCTGCAGGATGAATTGGAATAATAGATAATTAACAGAGAGTATATAACGAGTTCCTTGAAAATCTTTTTTTTTTGTTACAACATGGTTGCATATTATTAAGTATAATATTTTATTATTACCATCATATATACATACAAAACGACATTTAAAAAATATATATATTTTTACAATTTTTAAATTTTTTTTACTGTTTAAATGACAACATACATTTTTAAAGCAGAATATTTTTTGAAATACTTCAATATATAAAAATCGAATTTAGAATGAATAGTTAATTATTAAAATAGTTAGGTATAACTATTAGTATTTAAGGTTATAACTTATTAGCTACTCGTTCAAAATTCAACTTTTATGTAGGTACCTATGAAAATAATACTCTAAAAAATATTCTGATTTGGAATATGAAATTAAAAATAAATGTATTGTCATTCATATAATAAGTATTAACTTAAAAAATGGTAACAATAACAAGTTGTTCAAATTATATACAAAAAAGTATAAACTTATAAAATAGTACGTAGGTATAGTCGATTTTCGATATAACTAAAATATTTAGACCACGTGATATGATTCGAATATGTAATACGACCATGACTACGCCTAAGTATTCTAATTAACCAAAATCAATTTAGATAATTTATTATTAGGCAATTAAAGTAAATATATAGTAATTTTACACCCACTTCAACAGAAAAACTTATATGGAGAACAACGGCAGAACGCTTGTTGAACAGTTTCATCTTTCTGCGTATAATGTGGTAATATACGGGCGTATATGATGACAATGACGGAAGGTTATTGATACTTTTTTAATTTTTTTAATTATTCACTTATGATAAATATTAAATTGTAATAAATACACTGTTGCTGTAGGGATGGCTAGTCCACCCGCATCTGTAGATAATAATAATCAAATAAAACAAAGAAACCATTCCTCAACTACCTATAAGATATGTGTAGGTAGTGAAAAAAATGTTTATCACTCGAACACTATAAACTTTTTAAATGACACAATATTCTATATTTAGCGAAAATTGCATGCAAAAATGTTGTAATCATTGGCGTTAATTTAGAGAGAGCAGAGCATTTATACATTTACGCGTAATTTAGTCTATACGTATATATATATATATATATATATAAATATTAAGGCGTAGTAGTTATGTAGAAATATATAAACAGTTTTACCATCAAAACTTTCAAAAATGTTTTTACAATAATTTATGAAAAAAGGAAACGACGAAACGATTTTAACGTCTCGCTAACATATTATACTAACATATTAAAATTATTGAGTTTTTAGATTACCACTGCAGGAATATCGATATGATGCGTATAAATATATTCGCATAAACTTTACGCTGTTATCAAACTGATAAAGCTCATGATAAAATATAAAGCCTATATATACATAGAATACTTCACTTGGAGTACAATTACAAAAAATAACGAAAAAATAACATGAAATTGACAAAAATAAATCCAATGTTTGGCACATAATAAAAAACAATCGGCTGTCCTTGGAGCTCTCGGGTCGAACTTGCAATATAATTACCACGCGTGTCTCCCCTGTGGGTTACAATAATAATCTTAACTAGCTCAGATTTACACATAAACACCTTATTGCAAAACTACTAATGATTGCCATACAACATTTAATATTTGACATTGAGTATAGATCGACGGAGCAGTCATCCATTAACATTTTTGTAGCAGTTACAAAAACATCTATTATCATTTATCATATATTCATATAAGCATCTATTAATATACTATGATTCGAGTATTTTCTAGACATTATATGATAAGATGAACGCATTTAACCCTAAATAATAATTTAATTTATATATTATCTATATAAATTAAGTTTTCGAGCATTTGATTCAACAATTAATTTAATATTTTTGCCACGTGTTTTTAAAATAAATTCTCTCTCTCTCTTTCTCAAAAAAAAAAAAAATAAATAAATAAATAAATAAAAGATGTGTATCTGGATAATTTTGAGGATTAATGATAGAAAGCAAGATCCTCCAAGGCTTCGATACTTAATATTCTTTGTTGGTTGGCCAATTAAAATGTTGAATTGGGGATTAAGAATTAATATATAATTAATTAATTGTAACTAAAATGTAATCTATATAAAATACATATAAAATCAAACCATTATTATACTCATTATATATTTTTCTTTTTTTGTTATATAAGACTGCGGAAATAAGGAAACAAGTAGGTACCTATAGAAGTATGTAGAAACATATTATATACATTTAAAATGACGTAACCTTGTATACTTTATAGTAATTATTTATTTTAATCTATATTTATAATATACTATATAATATAATATTATGTTAGAAAACTAATGAATTGAAATCGTATATTTTAGTTAAGTCAATTCACTCGATAGAAATTGCATCATACTGGTTTATAATAAAAAATAAAAAATGTATTCACTAATTTATATGGTCGGCTTCAAACCTTTAATGATTATGAATATTAAATTATGATAAATTTTTATATATGTAATAGTATATGTATTAGTTATAAATAAAGTAGCAATAATTGTTCAACATTATATGTGGCCGTAACACAATATATATTATATATAATCATTACCTATATAAGTATATAACATTATACGTCAGTTTTTGAAATTTGAAAAAGCGGTTTTAATTTTAAAAGTCTATGAAAAACGCGTTACGAATGTAAGCAGCCAGCAGGCATGTGTATAATAATGAAATAATAAATTCGCAATATGAAATATTTCCAAACACAAAATATTTGTAATAATTAAATGCTGGTCGTAGTTCGTGTTTGTAAAAATAAATACGGCTATTTTACCGAATCGATCTACAATACACGGTTGTATAAAACCGCTATATCTAGATACGCTGCGAGGTATGTATGTACAGTGTGCGGGTGCGTCGTGCGTGTAATCTGCATAGGTGTACCTACATCGTATGGATACGACCATACACGAAAATATTTTTCAGGAATCAGAGATGTTATATCCATTCAAACAATCGGATATTATACATATATTTTTTTAACGAAAATGTTAACGGTTTTTCACGGTCTGTGTAACATAACACATAATAATTAGCAAACAAGTTTGAAACGGCACGTTTGCATTGGAATCCGACTTGTTAAAACAAAAAAGGTTAGAACATATTTTTGTATCTATACATAGGTATGCTTAATTCCTATGTTATTGTTTTTTGTTTTTTTTTTTAACGAATTTTGTACAACTTCAATGAATTATATGTCTATACATTATGTATAAAATTCTTCGGTTACAGTGTTTGTTATTGAACTCCGCCGAAACGGCTTGACCGATTTCCATGAAATTTTATTTGTATATTTGGTAGGTATAAGAATAGATCATAGGCTATTCTTTAAACAGAAATTCGCATTTTAAAGAGTTGCTCCCACAAAGATTTTGAGGTTCACGATGGAAATCGAAAATTATTTTTGTTTATTAATGGTTGTCATTGGTTACAACTTATTTTATATATAAAATTCTTATAATCTGTAAGTTGTAATAGTAATAGTGGAAATAAATTATAGAAATTAGTATTTTATTTTATGTATAAAATATAATTGTCATTGGTTACTCGGGCAGATGTGGTAAGCGCATGCATCAAATCGTCACGTTTACGGACTCGAAATAATAAATTATATCTCAAATTATACCATATGAGAGTTGAACATACATTATCATTTTTTTAAGGACAAATTTAAGATTACCATTGATTAAAATTAATACATCTATATATATATATATATATATATATATATATAAATGAATGTTTGTCTGTATATCCTTTGTGCACTCCTACACTATTCATCCGATCGCCATGAAACTTTTGAAAGTTTTTGAGTACAATCCCGCGTAGGTTTCTGGCATATAACACCTACGTACAAATACTATTATACGCTAAAGATTCTGGGAAAATTGAAAGTGTTATTTTTGATGAGATATATATGTATAATCTCTGTTTATTTATAGGTTTGTCCATAGTTACATATTTTATAAGTTATAACTATTATAATTAAATAGAAATGTGGCATATACATATTTTTCCAAATAAATTTATAAAAAAAAATCAAATCTTTGGCATGGGCAACCGTCGCAATGTTTTTCACGTACCTATCTAATTCTAATTTCACTATGCAAATTACCCAAAAATTACCTGATTATAGCATATATCATTTGAGTGAGAAATTAACCGATCGTTTAGGCGAATTTATAAATTATTGAATAATTAGGAAGTAACATGTCTAGATAACAACTTTTATACTTACTATTTTACTACAGCTATAAATTACGAACCTCGTAGGTACTAACTACTAATGGGGCTGAATCATTTAACAGTAATTATAATGCACAATTTTATATCCATATCCTAATATTTATCAAGTAATTAATATTTTAAAAAAAATTTAAACTTTACTAAAAATTAATTCTAAAATGCATTTTATTAAACAAATGGGTATAAAATACGGATATCATACTAATAAAAAATTTAATAAAAAATATTATATAATAAATTATATGACAATATAATAGATTTTTAACCATACCAGTTAGAGTTAACTCAGAGTCCTAAGTCTCTAAAAATGGGAAGAAAAACTTATTAGTCCATATTATTTCATAAATATACATATAAAAGCTCGCCCAAACGATGTATTAGATATACTAGTGGTCTGTGTAAATTTCGCCCAAATGGTTTGTATAAACTTGCCCAAACGATACGTAATTTGGGGTCATTCGCCCAAATGAAAGCTGCCCACTTACGCACTTCATAGGGTCCGCAATCTACCGTAGGTGGATTGCCTACCTGATAATTTACTGCTCACATATTGTCCGCGATCCAGTGCAGTGGATTGCCTACCTAGATGGTTTAGATACATGTAAATTATTTGAGGTTAATCTAAACTTAATATTTGGTTCAGGCAACGCTGGGCGGGGAAACTAGTATATATATATATATATATATATATATATATATATTTCTTACTTTTCCACAACTTTTATAAGTAAATTTAGACATTAAATAATAATATGATATTATTAATATCATTCAATTTTAAATTCCAAATGCCAAATAGTACCTAACCAAATAATATGTACTAGATAATTAATTAAAATTTAAAAAGCACCAAAGGTGACATTTGTTTCAAAATTGAGTTTTTCATAATATAACAATAACATTGTCCAAATATTATCTTTAAAAACAAAACTTTATCTGTAACTTTAAAAAAAAAATGGTACTTAGAACATCAAAGTACATATAAATTAAGCACGTACAATTTAATTTTATTTTTCTCTCCTGTGGTTCAATTATAAAAAAAAGAGCATAGGTACATTGTATTACAAAACGCCTGTGGTATATGATATAAGTATGTGTTTTATGAATTATTAAGTTGAAATAATAATCGACAATACACACTATTTATACATAGGTAATAATTCAATGCACATTGTTGAATGACGAACGAGTGGTCCATTAATTATAATAATCAAATAATTGAAATTAAAATGTAAAATATCATATCTGTTTTTTTCGTTATAGCTTCCCTGCTTACACAGTTATAATATAATATTATGTTACCGATACTGTTAAAATAGGCATTAGGCATACTTAGTTTTTAACCTTCAGGTGCTTTGTCAATACATTATAAATGTATAAATCGTAATAAGAAAGAACCTAATCTAACCAAAAGAGTTCATATCAGCTAGCTAATTGTCATTAGATTAAATTATGCACGTGACTAGTATTTTTTAATTATTTTGTTTAAAATTATCGCTTGAAGTTGTAACATTTTTAATAAAAAATATATCTTTAAGAAATAAGAATACTTATTGTAATTATGAATAGTGATACATAAGTGAGAAGTACACAGGTACTGAATAAAAATAACTAACGATATTTTAAAGTAATTTATTAAAAATAAAATATGAGTAATGTGACATAGGCATATATTATTATTATTCTACTTAAAAATTAAGTAGATCATTTTTTTTTTATCAAAGGCACCAATTGACATTTATTTGTAAATTTGAGTTTTTCTCTCCTGTAGTTCAATTTATATAAATAGTCTTTTTACCTTTTAATTTTTATTATAAAACGCCAGTGTTTATGAAATGTTTATAAATTGAAATAATAGCCAATAAAATTGATATTAAGAACTTAAGAGGACGCACCCACATGTTTAATCATCGTCTTACAAACATACAACAAATCAATTTTTTTATTCACAATAATCATTTTACTATGTTATTATCAAAATCAGAGTGAATTAACTTATTATAAAATGTAAAGATAAGATTATTATCTGAGAATTACGGAGACTTTTATTATTCTTTAATTGTTAAGTAAGTAAATGCTCATAACTTACTTCGTAATGAATATATCAATAATAACCTCTGGGGTTACTACACCGAAGTAGTAATCTTGCTTTTAAACTATATTATAAGTAAATTCACTCTTATTTTAAAAATAACAGAGTAAAATATGGAGTATTATTGTGAACGTATAATTTGCTATGATGTGCGTTTGTAAGATGGAGACGACACATGCGGGTGGGTGTGGCGTTCTCTTTAATAACTAAACTATTAATTTATTAAAGATAAAATATATATTACGTACGAAGTCTCAATAAAAAATAAAGAAGTTTTTGGCTACGTGAATATATAAATTATACTGATGTGGTGACTCTTAGGGCATAGGATATAGGTGAATAAATATATATAAAGAAATATGCGAACGCTGGTGTAAGATAATAATTGTTGATATTTGACAAATAGTTATTTCAATTGTACAAAATATACGTAGTTATAATATTAGTAATAACACAATGTAATACTACTAATAATAATAATATAACTAACAGCGATACAAATAATAACAAAATGGCTTATAGCTGACTCACGTAACCAATTGTGTGCGATGACAGGATAGGTGATGAAGGTGGTGATGAATATTGATATTAATGCATATAAGGACGCGACAATAAATTCAATGTAAAAGTGGATTTATCTATATATTATTTTGCAAACGGTTTGTGCTCATAACGCGTGTGGAGACGCGATCAACTGTATAAAAACGATACCACCAAATAACAATTAATAGTATAACGTAGCCTTTGCTGCGACCGTGCATCGAGAGCTCCAGTGCTGAGACTGGTTTTGTTTTTAAAAACGCGATCAATGATCAACGTTGTATTATATAACAAATATAATTAACTCTCGTATATTATTCGCTACCGAAATAAGTATAAGCATAATAAACATAATATACCTTATTATTATTCAAAAAGTGAATAGATATTTTTTTCCACTTATAATGTTCATTAAGTATTATAAACTCGGAGTTCAGACCATATTCGTAATACATTATAATATATACATCGGCGAAGTTAAAATATTTTAATATTTCAACTTAAAATATTGAGATATATTTACTCTTATTACTCAATGCTACTTACTTCAAAAGAGTCGGGATTTTATGTCAAAGCATCGCTCAAAAACAAGACGCAAAAATCATATTTTTGAATATATAAAAATAAGTAAAATAAAAATAATACAGGTGCAAAACTAAAACATATCGACCTCGTTAAGGTCATAGACACCACTTGGAACAAGAAACTTATCAAGGTCCTCTAGTTTGTTACCCGTGTATTCCATTTTAATATACCTACCTATGTAAACAATTTCCTGTTGTTATATATAAATAGGTGACTTAAATGTCTTTAATACACGCAAAATTGTACAGCAATTTACATTGTTCTATCATCGATACTATATCGATAAGATGCGTTAGACAGGTGTATAAATAAATATTTTAATATTATGATTGGTTAAAACCGTGGGTCACGGTGTATATAAAATATTATTCAAAGTTCAAAACTCAGTAATTCAACACGCTGTACAGAATTGAGTTGTAGTAAAAATAATTAAATCCAAAGCATACAAAAATCTCAAAATTCTTTAAGTTCTTAACTATTCTATTTAGCGAAACCCTAGGTATCTATGATAATTAAGTATAAGCTTACAGTATTGTTCTTATACAATAATAAGAACATTTGTATTATGGAAACTATAATTGTAAATTTTAATTAAAACTTCTATACCTAACTGAAATCTTTTTTATCAGTCTTTTAATATATAATATAAGAACCACTATTAACTTAATTAAGAAAATATTGGGGGTGGCAACAACTTAACGCACTAAACGCGTCAGCTCAATATACCAATTATGCACTTACAAAATACTAAAATACCCAACCTAACGAACTATATTTACGTCCCAATAATGTTGAACTAATTAAAATATTAAATACATCTGATTTAACACATTACTACTAATACACAATTATACAACAATACACAACAATATAATTCTTGTATATTAAAATTTAATATGTACTTGGAAACGTACTTGATATTATATGTTCTAGTATTATACATATGTATATATATAGTTAAACAATTGTAAAACTATTAAAAAATAATTAGTTTCTTCAAACTGCAACTAATTAAAACTATATCCGATACTGAAAAATATAAAATTGTGTTTTCTCAATTATGGAAAATCATATTTTATTGTCTATACTTATTTTTAGTTTAATATAACTATTTTTTTTTTATTTATTTTAAGGAGTCATCCAAATATCTTATCAAAGGCGGCTGATTCTAGTGATCTAAGCTCACAACAGTTGCTGATCCCGATCGTCGTTTCCTATTTCGATGGGTTGAGACGAACACTAACGAGTTTCCAGAGCCTGAAAACCTATCTATAATAGTTGGTTCAACGGCCGAAGGAGACATATATTGGAGATTTTTTGAAGAAGGATAATTGACTTATTCTAGTCAAATCGTAAGGTTTGAACTTAAGCCAAATTAAAAAAAAAAATTTGGCAACCGAATATAATTTTATTACCCGAAGAAATAGACTTTTCTTTTTACCATAGATACAAAAATGTTAAAAGTAGTAGGAGCATCATGGGCTCAGACGCAACTGTCGTGGTGTTTAATTATTACAATTACTTTGTTAGGTTTGCTAGCATTTTATTTTGGAGGAACAATCAGGTAAAAATGTAATGTTTATCAACTATTTCATAACTATCTGACTATTATTGCGTGTTTGTTCAGAAATGAGTATGATGGTAAATATGCCGCAACAGCGTTTTGGAGCAAAGAATTTGGAATGAGAATTGATTTCTGTGGCCAAAATAACGACCCGCTTAAAGTTAGAAAAGGAGTGGCGAGAGCTTATTATAGACCAGATTTATCTGAAAACGGGTAACAACAAATTACACAATTTAACTTACTAATAACTCGGTAATATATATATTATATAATTAAATTTAGATGGGCAGTTTTAGAAGTGGAGACTCAGGCGGAATACCCGGACTACGTTCAAGCTAAGGCTGCTGGATATTTGGAAGGAAGTTTGACGTGGCGAATGATTTATTGGCACTGGAAGAACACAGTGGAAAACACATGTATTGGGAGAAAGAATTTCTGTGATCAACTAAGAAAGTATTTAGAAGAAAATGCTGAAAAAATCAAACGAACGGCGAAACAACGCGGCGAATCAGATCCGTTTTGGCACCAAGTAATTAAAAATATTTTCAAAACGGTTTGAAAAAAAATATTTAAAACCATGTTTACGCCTAGGTTAATATGTTTTACACGCAATTGAAAGCATTGGAGGATGGTTGGCGATTTGGTGTAAAAAGAAGCAGACAAGACATTGACATACCATCTGTAGACTTCTTGTAAGTCTATTTTATTTTTATCATTTAAAACTAAGAGCTTTTCACCAATAATATCATAACTGGATTTATATTTATTATGTGTATACAAGTACGTCTTGACATGCATTTTATTAAATACTTCCTATATATATTACTGGCGTTCATATAATATTATTTTAATGAATTATATTGTTGTATATAATTCAGCTATACTGAAATTTTTATTTTTGTTCGAAATAATTCAACATAACATGCCAATTTATTAAATCATAATGAGTTTCACAGTTTGATATATTAATCCAATTAATACAAAATTTAATATTTTGTTAACAAGATATTGATATAAAGTGTAATTGCACGTAAAAAATACAATTGATTGTTCTCAGGTGGATGAATATCATGCCGGATTTAAAAAACTTTGAACAAAAATTTAACGCATCAAAAGATTTTAACCCAGATAAGCCACCATTATCTGCTACATTGGTAAAAATTATCAGCACTAACCCAATTGACTTTGTATTAGCTCAATCTGCATCTGGATAGTAAGTAGGCGTTAATATCTACTTACGCATTTCAATGATTTGATTATTAATTGTTAAAAAAAAAAATTATAACATTCATGTTTTCAGTTACGGGTCAATGTTGCGCATACAAAAACGCTACAATTTTGGTTTCCACGAAACTGAAAACGACGGTAGTGCGCTCGTTAATGGAAAGATAGTTGAGTTTACGTCTTATCCTGGATCAGTTTATTCTCAAGACGACTTCTATAAAGTAACCAAGAAAGGTTCTAAGACAGAGACCACTGTTGTAGGGACAGAATTACAAAATAACAATAGACAACTCTGGGAAAAGATTATGAAAACGGATCAAGTATTTAAACATTCACAGTGGTTAAGAATACAACGTAAAGTTTTTTAACACAAAATTGTGTTTTAAACAGGTCCTGTTGGGAGCCAGAATTATGGCGGCCAATCGTTTAGCGAGTAACAGTAAGAAATGGTACGAGGTGTTTTCAAGAAACAATAGCGGCACCGGAAACAAACAGTGGTTGGTCATCAGCACAAATAGCACATCAATTGCGTTTGGAGTCATCGAACAAATGCCCGGCATCGTTAGCTACGAAGAACTCTCCAAAACACTTTTGTCCACCGGTTATTGGGTCAGCAATAGTAGTCCTAGTCTCAAGGTCAGTTGTTTAAATATTGCTTTCGAGTAATTAGTTCGTACACCGTGGACTATGGTGAATGTCATATTTTCTAGGTTTCACGCTAGCGCGGTCGGTCTAAAATGTACGTTATCCTCTTGATATAGACTTCCAAAAAAGAGATTCGACACGAGTATACGCACATTTAGACATTAAGACGAATTTCCACTACTCCAGCCATAAAAAAAAAAACCCCAAAATTATTGCATCCGCATGTTAAAAACATTTCGCAATAGTTACTGCGACACCGCATATTATGTATATAGTACGCATAGTCTTATCCCTAGGTATAATTGGCTAACGTGACGACTAATTTTCGCTTTCTAAAAATCATTTACACACAACAGTCGACAAACATCGCTGAACAATTGATTTAAAAATATTCCGTCTTCCGCACGAAAACATAATACACCGATATCTTATATACGGTATCATACAATAGTTACACACAATATAGAAGTGTTTATTGCATATTATACGATTTACACATTTTTAAAAACTACAAACCAAGTTGAACGATTTAGCCTATTGTTACATTTATTCCTGTCGACATTTTTCGCCGTCTATGTACGTTAGGTTTAAATCAAAATAATGGCCAAAAAGTTTCGAGAGTTCGAACGTGTAAAGACTTACTTCTACTACCACGCGCATTTTGAGTGTTGCTTAACTCTCGATACCCGTTGAAAAACAAAAACACGAGGCCTCTCGCTCAGGTATGACACGAGTGCCCGGTGTGTTTTATTAGCGCGTTGCGCAAGAATTGTTATTAATATTTAAATCGCCCCTTTTGCGGTCCGCAGGAAACCGTTTACATGTCGGGCGGCGACGGACGAAACGCTGCGGATCACTCGGTGGCGAACGTACTGCACAACGGGCAGCGGAACGTCACCGACATCGGGACGCTTGTGGACCTGATGCGGGGCACCGAGATGTCGTTGATCGGCCGGACCGACCTGTTGGGCGTCAAGACCAACGCCATGTTCCGCCGGTTCGCCAACCAGTCGTTTGTGGAACAGCTGACCGCCGCCGGCCGGCTCCAGTCGGCCGACGCCACAGCACCGCTGAAAGACGACCGGACGACGATTGTCACGAACCGTCTACCGCCGTCCGCCGTGTCCGACGACAAGCCGGACACGGACAAGTGCTTCGCGGGAACGGTTGACCTGAAGGTCACGTCGGCCAACATGAACGGTTACTACGCGGCCTCCGGGCCCCCGTTCACCGTGGACCGCGCCGAGGTCGAACCGTTCCGGTGGTCCGAGAGCCCGATCAGGCACTTACCGCATTACGGGCACCCGGACGTCTGGGACTACGAAGTGGAGGACGTCAAATGGGTTTGGAACTGATGGCCGAAGATCATTGCGTGCGTGTCGCAATACTTTAATGTTATTATACTACCCGTGTGTGCGGTACCTATACGGAGTTTACGAGGAACATCGCGTACGACCCCTTTATAATAATTATACTACCGCAAAGATAATTTTCACGAAGCGCAGACGACTTACAATATATTAGAGTATATGTCTCACCTTAAAAAAAAAAAATAGATTACACAAACTCGTTTCCTTGTTTTGTCCGGAAATTTCTGTACTCCTATACCTAATTACTACATACAATATGTGATGCCTACTAAACCTATATACTATTATAGAGTGCCTATAGACGATACTTAATAATAATATACAGCCTAGAGATGAATTATGGTGATTAACGAGTGAAATTAAATTATCACACTCGTACCCCTTTGTAATATAATATATAATAGTGTTGCAGCTATACGATTAACAATTGCTGTTGCACTCATTGCACGATATTTTAGTCGATACTACATATTATATATTATAAACTTGTCTTTCCAAATCACTACAATTATTTTCTTTAGTGTTTTTTTTTTTTTTTTTTTTTTTAGTTCCTTAATATATTAATGTATTTTTATTTCAAATATACGATGCAAATGTACTTGTTTTGTAACATGCAATGTGATGTAATTGTTAAATAAAGATTATTTTAAATCGAATTTAACAGTATATAATTTGCTAACTACTTTAAACCATCTAAAAAGTCTAAGAAACACTAATAAAACACATCAGTACATTACATTATTTAGATAAATTGGAAACAGTTTACTGGTCATAACATCAATACGAGCTGTAAACGATAATGATAGTACCAAATATTGATGACATAGGGATAAAGTACAATATAGTTACTACCTAATTATTAGATATCGATTTAAATTGACACCTAATTATTAAGTATCAATTTATATCTACTTCATAATTAAATCACGCTATTAAGCAAAAAAAGATAAACCCATTAGTCATAATAGTTCAGTCAATTAAATATTATTGATAACCATACCAGCATTTAGAAAGAACTCGATTTCAATTTTTCTAAAGCTCCGAAAATCCTATTGAAGATCCTGAGCGGCACGATGAATGTATTAGTTTTACAATGATGTGTATTTTTTTTTTTTTATATAGTAGGAAAAATGCTTAAATTTTCAACATCACTATATTTTCAGGTTATAAATTGTGGGGACCAAGAGTACAAAATGCACAGTATATTTCTTAATAAATAAGAAAAACAAACATTTTTACGTAAAATTAGTTTTAAAAAAAAAATTTCTAATTTTGTTGTAATTCAAAAACGCATAACTGAAAATACAGAATGTCAGAATTTCAGCACATCTTTTTCTCTCTCTCTCTCTCTCTCTCTCTGGCCTGCGCTTAATATAGATAAAATGCATTCACATAAAATAATTATCTTTTTTTTAAGATATCTAAATGTAAAATCACCTATTAAAAAGTTATAGGAAATTTAATTTTTGAGAGTATGACATATCGATTTGTCTAAAACCGTATTGTCTCAAAACAATTCAATATTCATTTAAATTTTAAAAAATGTATTTTATTTTTAAATTCGAATACAAAGTCAAATAATAATTAAATATAAAACCGATTTGACAAACTCTCAAAAATATTATCCCCTATAATTTTATTTATAGGTAATTTTACTCTAAGGTTATTCAAAAATCACAATAACCGATTTTACACGAATAAGCGGTAGAGAGAATAAGAAAATAAGGAATAAGGGAAATAAGAGAATACAAGAATAAGCGTAGATAATCTGTACGAGTTTCTAGATATCATTTGACCCAAACTCACCGACCGCAACATCAAAACCAAATTTACCAAATTATCCAACTTACTTTTTCGCATCATTTCCTCACCCAATACTGCCTAATCAATCCACTCAACTCCTATACCAAATCACTAATTAATCAACCTACTTATTTCCCTTATTGAAATTGCTAATATTGTACAATGGAATGTAGATGGATTTTACAAACGAAGCACCGATTTACAAAGAATTCTTTTCGGTTTACAACCCAACGTACTTTGCCATCAAGAAACCAATCTAAAAATGGGACTTTTCACAAATTTCATGATTTTAACCAGATCTACACTGATGCTTTTAAAACCAGTGTCGGAGTAGGATTTGCTTACTGCACAAACTACACTTCAAAACTCTTCAAACTCTTCCGTGAAACCATCTTCACAGCGGAAACCCAAGCTATTAAAGAGGCATTAATATTCGGAAAGTCAATGCTCGAAAATTAAATTCCAATAATCAGTGACTCCCTAAGCGCCCTTCTAGCCATTGAAGCATCGAACCCCTCTAACAAGATAATTTACCACATTCCTAACATCATCATCTCGACCCATAAAGTAATTGAATTCATGTGAGTTCCCTCACACACGGGCATCCTAGGAAATGAAAATGCGGATATTCTAGCAAATGAGACAATCACTTCAACCTCATTCTCGACCACTACTACTCTTCGATACCAAGACATAAAAAGAAGCATAAATATACACACTATCAATTTGTGGCAAACATCCTGGGATGAAATGCCAACCTCAAACAAACTAAAATCAATTAAAAAAAAATTACTAAATGACACACTCAACCAAATGTCTTTAAACATTCTGAAATTATCAACACAAGAACAAGAATCTGTCATACCAACCTTATCCACATACATATCATAAAACATAAAGAACAACCTCTTTGTAGCCAATGTAACGAACCGCTCTCAATCAAACACATAGTCTTAGATTGCCCACTATTTACCAACTCAAGAAATATCCTTAACCAACCTTCATCGATGAAGGAAGCTCTAGGAGAACACAACACGCACTTGATCCATAATTTCTTCCAATCCATTAACATTGACACAAAAATTTAATATTAAGATAAATATAATGTAAATATATAATACTGTAAAAACCATTTACTCAATAACCATGTAATCTCAATATATAACTAAATCACTCATTAATAATAATGTAATCACAACTGCAGGCTAATGACCTAGCTGTTGAAGCCTTTATTCTTAATAAAAAAAAAAAAAAATTCTCCCTCCCCAAATCCAAAAATTAATAGCAAAAATTGAAGGGTTCGCTCGTTCTAGCAATGTTCAACCAGCCTTCTGATAAAAGATTATTAAATAATCTATCAAATTTAATTAAAAAGCTCATTATGAAACACAAATCCAACTTTTTCTAAGAAAAATTTCAATCACTAAATTCTAATGACGGTTTGCTATAGAGAACTACCAAAAATATCCTCAAAATCAAAGAACAAGCTATGCCACTCAATGGACCAAATGGAGAGCTAGCAATCTCAGACAAAGATAAAGCCGAACTTTTCCAAGTCCACCTTTCAAATATATTTACGCCACATTCTAATGTTAATCCTGAATCTGCACACCTTGACAATATTGCCAGATTTCTTAATAGTCCTTTACCAATGTTTCCCTTAGCAAAACACGCAACCCCAAATGAAATTAAACACTTAATTAGTAAATTAAAACCAGGGAAATCACCTGGATACGACTTAATTACAAACAAAATATTACAACACTTACCCAATAAAACTCTATTACTTTTCACATTTATTTACAATTCCATGTTAAGACTCTCTTATTTCCCTCAAATCTGGAAATGTTCTATAGTAATACTTATACATAAACCTGGTAAACCTGAGGGATAATTTCCCTCATCTTGTGCTCCATGTGTTGTTTTTATTATGTATGTATATATTATGTCAGTCATCTTTTTTACTTATTGTGTCATGAAATACAGATTGTAAATTTTCAGAAATAAAAAAAATTTATATATTAAAGATACATTGGCACGACAATTTAAAATGAATTTTTTAGTTTAAAATTTATAAAATGTTAAATTTTCATAGCTTAACCTTGAAAATGTAATAAAAAGTTCATCATAAATAGTTTATAATAACAGAACCAAAGAATTTAAAAAATATATAATCACAATTTTTAATGCTATTATTAATTTTCGTGGTATCACGAATTTCACACCATTCTACTGTAAGTTGGTATTGAATCAAATTTGTTAGGAGCACTACATTTTGTTTTAAATTGAGATATTCTATTACCTACCATCTAAAATAAAAAATGATATGTTTATAAATAAGATAAAATTATTATTGTAACATGTAAAAAAAATACAGAATTCTAATGTAATTATTATAATAAATAGATTTTTAACTGAGTAGCTGACGGTAATTTCTTTTATAATTTTTTTATTTAAATAAATAAATAAATATATAAATAATAAATAATATAAGTACTATTTATTTTTAAGTAATTATATAATTTTTGTTTTTGGATATTAAAAATTATTCGATTTTTCCTGTATTTTATCTAAAGTGTGCGGTTTATGAATTAAACGGGAATCGTACGGTTAGAAGCACACAAATTATATGTTTATATGCAACTACACCCGCTGCGAGATTACGCGGTCGCCGTTACAGGCCCATACTGATTTTTATGTTTTCTAACGTATATAACGTTAATAGATAAGACTATGACTATTAAAAAATATGGATTATTTAGGCTTATAGCATGGACCAAGGTGTATTTATGATATATGTTGTATGCACCTTGGTATGGACTATGAAGAACCGTGTGTAAAGATAGAATTTTATATATTTCTATATTAGTTACAATTAGCACGGCGTTATGTTTACAAGACTTATTTTTAAGAAAATATTTAAGTATGTTTTAAAACTTAAGATCTGTTATAATTTCATTTTTATTTCATTATAAGTAGTGCATGCTCGCGAAATAGGGAAACCCGAAGAACCATTTGATTACAATAATAAAAAAACGCCAATAATGAAAGCGCTTGAAATTTGTTAGGTAGTCAACCAATACGTCTAAATAGTTGTTTTGAATATTGTGATAATATAGCAGGGGTCTTCAACCTTTTTATGCAGCGGTCACGTATTATTTTTTAATAATCTTGCGGGCCGCATTCGTAGTAAAAACATGTATTTTATACAAAAATTCAGTTTTATTATTAAAATTTTCATGATTACATTTTAAATTACAAATTATTATTATTATTATTATTATTAAAACATATATATATAAACATTCTTTGTTAATTACAAATTTTTTATTTTATTTTTAGTGTGATAACTGACACTGTTTTTCACTAACTAATTTGTTTATATTTGGTTGGATCTGCGACGAGGCAATTCTGAGTGAACTTTCCAAGTGACTGTCAGTTAACCGAGCTCTAGTTTTCG